>JAJGRW010001288.1:0-10352 GCA_025461045.1 Carex parvula | reverse complement strand
AAAAGTATTAAAATAATTAAGTAATTAACGTATTATAATTAATTACGTACTTAGGATTTAAATTATGCTAAATTAATTAAGAAACACATTTATATTTCAAGTATTCAATTAAGGTTAAATAATAGCAAATTAAATTACGTAGATTATACCTTACGTATTTTTATCGTAAAACATACGTAATGACATTAGTCAAATATTATAATAAATTATTTAAACAGTTTATCTTCAAATTAAAATATAACGAATATTTAAATTACGTTAGTTTAGTTTAAACTAAGTTAGACCAAATTTCACTCTCAATCGGAATCGAGAAACTAATCGAACCGATTGAGTGTAATTTCAAACCGTAGTAAATTAAATTAGAACATTAGTTAAGAAAAATTAAATGGGAAAAAGGGATACGAATGACTAGTTTAGTATTTAATTAATTAATTTACGTCCAAATCACAGGTCAGCAGACCTACTTTGATTCTGATCCGTGGACCGATCCCGCTGATGCTTGTACAGGAGCAGGCGAGGATTACGCGGATTACAGCGGATATTAGCGTACGTTGCTTTCGGCCGACATATCAGGTGTGGGATATCTGGATTATCTTTTCGTGGCGTACTCTTACCAGTCGACCACTTGACCTGACATTCGCACCTTTAATTTTGTAGCTGCATTAGAGCATGTTTAATCATTTCTGAATTGTAATTTAGGATTTTGCATAATCCCTTCTAAATGGAAAATTTACTGCTTTCTTAGGAGTAGAGTAATTTCATTAATATTATATTAGATTAGGATATTAGTTGTCCTCTTCTCGTAGAGGACAACATATTATCGTAGTTAAGCATGTGCATTGGGGAGAGTGAGTAGGAGACCGAGTGACTGCGTTCCGGCTGGTTGGTATGGAACCGGTCGGCCCGTTAGCCATTGAGCTGAGGGACCACTTGATTTCTTGGGTGGTCTTTTAGGAATTCTATATTATTATATGCATTAAGATGGTAGTATATGCTTTTTCTTCCATTTTATCATTTACGTGTGGACCGATCTCGAGCCCAGAGGCACGAAAACGATTCGAGCTATGTCTCCTATACATTACGAGTTATCAGTCTAGTACGGCTTACCTCATGGCCCCAGGTCGCGTGTTGGGACCGTATGCCTCTGGAGGTCTCATACCCGGCGAGGATGACATGCTCCGGAGGGTCTCATGCCCAGCGCGCCAGTGTGCTGTCCTGGTGGTGGCATTGTGATGTCGGCTGGGGTGACACCTCACTAGAGGTCGCATACTCGTCCTGGATGCCACACTCTAGTGAGTCTCATTCCCAGCGAGGATGACACGTCACTAGGGGTCGCATACTCGGCGAGGATGACACGCTCTAGTGGGTCTCATGCCCAGACCTGCGGAAAAAGGGTCTCACGCCTTTGAGGGTGACACGCCACTTTGATTCATGTCTATGGCCAGACGATGGAGGCCTTATTGCTCATGAGGAAACGGATTAACTTATTCTTACGTCTTGCATGCATGTTTTCTCCTATTAGATTTTATTGGTTTGAATATATATGAATTTAAATTGGCACGACACCGGGTGATAAAGTTATTCGTATTATTATTATATTAGTTTGTACACACAGTACCTATTGTATTGGACTCCGATTGGATATACATATATTCTTCTGCTTGTATTTTATTTTGGGAAACTTTAATCATGTTGGCATAATAGGATAATCGCATCATTTCATTTATTATATGTATTTTCTTTTGTAGTTATTATGATAGGTTTAATTTCCGCAACATGTGCATTAAAAGAAACAATTACCGATTTTACGTAGATTTTAAATTTAAAATGTGCTTTGACTTAGAGGATCCCTGAAGGGATAATACTGGGTCACATACTGGGCGATCATTCGCTCACCCACCTTTTTATGTGGGATTTCAGGTACAGGGACTGGCGATCCGCAGCAGGAGACGTCAGGAGCTGTCTCCGATGGCCACGCCGCTTGAGTAGTTGATTATGACTTTGGATAGGTTTACGAGTCCAATGCTTTTGTTATGTACATTGGACTCGATAGATCATGTATCCCCTTGCATAGTTTATGTTTATTTTATCCTGCTGTGGATTATGTGAATGATGTATGTATACTTATATTTATTTGATATTCATGACTATTGCTTGTTTGATTTATTCCGTTTCCGCTGTGCATTATTGTTTATATTTGTTTAGCCTTGCGTGCCTTTATGATTTTTAGACACGAGGCGGGAATTGATTACACCTTAATCCGGAATTCCCGGTTTGGGGTGTGACAAATACTAAAATTATTGATATGAAAAAACATCTTTTGTAACTGGGATGCTTTTATAAGTTATAACGGTGAACTGTTTTTCCTAAAACATGATAAATTTAACCGAATAAAATTATGCACATATAGATTACTTGCTCTTCATTAAGGACCTGTCTCTTCTCAACCTGTACTACAAAGACTAGAGTGGGAAAAATGGCACGGTGGAGCCGGCTCCGTCACATAACGGCACGGTTACGGCATGGAACGGCACGGCACGCGTGTTAGTTACGTGTCGTGACTCGCGTGTCCCGTGCCATGACCATTCGCGTGCCGTGTCCATCTTTTGAAATTTTAGCATGTCACGGCACGGCACAAGACGTAGTCACGCGAGTCACGTGTAATTAGGATCATTAGATATTGATTTAATGGTGAATCTTGAATTAACTAACCTAAATTATGATTAAATGATCACGCGAGTCACGTATGGTCACGGCACATTTAAGCACGGCGTGACTCACATGGAGTGACCATTCGCGTATCGTGACCACCCGTTGACATTTTGATCACGGCACGACACGGCACGTGAAAAATTAACTTGGTAACAGCAAGCACGGTAAGAGACTAAAGTCACAGCGTGTTAGTCACGACACGGCACGTTTTTTTCACTCTAATAAAGACAATGAGATAAGGTGGAGGTAGTCAGCCACATGAGTTTTCTCTTGTGTCTCATCATATAGAGCAATGCATCAAAGAGAGGTCCTGTCTACGAATCAACACCAATATTAAATTAAGGCTACTATGAAAGTAAAGGTATTTATATGGCTTGTGCTGGCTAATAAGATCTTAACGTAGGAGGTGCTGATTGGAAGAGATTTACGGTACAGGTGGAATGTCACTTATGTGGTTTGCTGGCTGTTGAAACCAGAGACCATCTTATATGGGATTGTAGTTATGTAAATAGATTATGGAGAAGAATTCTGGCACATTACAATATCACCATGACTGGAGGCAACATTCGTGAGTTATGGGTCGGGGGGTATCGGGGAGCGACAAGACGACAAAGGGTATTTTGGGGAATAGTCTGGGCGGCAAGAGTCTGGGCTATTTGAAGGGAAAGGAATAGATGATACTTCTCAAATAAGAGACGACCAATGGACATTTTGATAAATGATACAACCCTGATATTTTTTTCTAAACGCGCTTTGCATAGACTCTTTGTGAGCGAATTTAATACTCTCCTGGTGGCCATTTGCAAGAGTTAGATATTAGCATAGGAGCCTGGAGCCTTCAGGCATTAATTTTTTTTATAAATCATAATTAAAAAAAAAAATTTATGATACCAATATGATTAGTTTTTTTTTTTACAAAAATCATAAGAACTGAAATGTCATTTCGGTCCGAACTTTTTTTTTCGGACCAAAATGACAATTCGGAACGTGGTGGTTTTACAGGTTTTCAGTCCAGTGGTCACATAAAATACAAAAACTTCTCTGGACCGAAATACCATTTCAGTCCCACTAAATTTTTTTTCCAAACCGAGATAGCCTCTTCTCTCTTCTCTTCTTTCTCTTTTCTCCTTTCTCCTTTCTTCCTCCTCTTTTCTTTCCACCCGAACCAACTTTATTTTTTCAACTCTCAAAAATCAATTATTTTTTATTCTAATCACATATATTTGTATATTTTTGGGAGGAGGACAAGAAAAACTTAAGATCTACAATTTTCGTTAGCTATGTGGTTAAATTTTTTTTGGATAAATATCCAAAATATATAATTTTTTTGTAGTATAAATAAGTAATTGTAGAGTAATTTAGTTTTTGTAGTGTAATTTTTTTGCTGCTTCCTGGTGCACTATCCGGGTATGAGTCATAATTGGTCTAACTAACTACTGGTACTGACTTAACCACTAATTCAAGAAGTTTAAAATTCAGTACCGGAGTGACATGTCCAAGCACCATATGTCATATCATTTCGTGGTTTATGCTAAATAACTGGTATTTTTCACCAGAGTTAGGTGGTGCTATTCAAACGTGTCCTGGTTGTCAGATCGAACTGGCTAGGGAGCAAGCGAATGCCAACATATATATATATATATATATATATATATATATGAGTAAGGCTACGGTGCTTTGCAAAGTAAACCACCCCATTTACTTCGGGCTATTTTTTGGATTTTGAAAATCCAAACAACCAATCCGAACCGTTCAATATGTTCTAAACATTGAAATGTGCTTGGAGACCAAATTTTACATTTTTTGGAATTTTTTTACTATTTATTAAGCCACTTTGAAAGTTTCTGATCTGGTGGTCCAGAAAATTTTACTGTTTTTTACTGTTTGCCGTCGGATCAGCGATTTTCAAAGTGGCTTAATAAATAGTAAAAAAAATTTAAAAAATATAAAATTTGGTCTCCAAGCACATTTCAATGTTTAGAACATATTGAACGGTTCGGATTGGTTGTTTGGATTTTCAAAATCCAAAAAGTAGCCCGAAGTAAACGGGGTGGTTTACTTTGCAAAGCACCGTAGCCTTACTCTATATATATATATATGTCTTCGTAGCTCACCAAGACTGGTTGAGTTAGTAACAAAAAATGTGCAGGTCGGCGCGTCTGAAATTTCACATATGTGGTACACATTTATTAATGCTTAACACATTTCCTGAGCAAAAAATTTCACAATCAACCTTCAATATCATTTTTAATTTTACAACCTAAAATATGATCGTAATTGAAAAAAAAAAAACTTACTACAATCTTCAGATTAAAGCTAAAAGCACAATGCAGGACCCGATCTGTAGATAACATATTTTCTAACACTCGAACTGTGAACCTTCATTTTCAGCTGGAAGAAGAAAAAAATGGTGGCTGAGAGTTGGAGGGAGAAGACGGATATTTATAAGTAAAACTCTAAAAAAAAGAAACAGTTTTGGACCGAAATACCATTTTGGTCACGGTGAAAACAATATTGGACTGAAATAACATCTCGATCCATGAGTGTTCACTGAATATTACACCTGTTTTTTTTTTGAAACTTGTTAAACAACCTCGGCCTAAATTGTCAATTCGGCACAGAATTTTTTTAAATTATGATTTATAAAAAAAATTCTTCAGGCTTTGTATAGGAATAGATTGAGTATTTATTTTTCTTTGCTTTCACGTGTCTAACTATAAAAGAAACTGATTACTCATCATTGAAAAAGCAGTCGGTCAATTTTTTTGTCGGTTACAATGTCCGAAAGCTAAGTCGGGTTCAATTTGACTATCTTTAAAACAATTTTCGAAGAAAATATCACCAAGTGATATCGACAGAATTGGGGTAAATTTAACCCTTTTAGGCTAGGTTGTACGGATACGCCGGTTTAGGCCGCGTATCGGTATCGGTATCGGACACGTATCGGATACTGATACGTGTCCGATACGGCACCGATACATATCCGATACGCCAGCTGGCGTATCTGCTTATGTGGCGTATTCTTACTTGACCGATACGGTCGGCGATACTCCGTTGAAACTCACGGATACGGCGGGATACGTGTGGATACGGTGAACCGCGCCCGCGCCCGTGAACCGCTCCCGCGCCGTGAAGCCAGCGCTCGTCGTGAGCCGCGCCTGTGAACCAGCGAAAATCTCTTTTTTTTCTGCTGCTCGCGTGACTCGAACTCGCGTCTCTGTAGAATGGTTCAAAAGCTTTAGCCACTCCACCAAAGTTTATTTGTGTTATATTCTAGTTACTATGATATTTAATATATTCTTATGTTTATATCTTTAATTTTTTATATAAATTTGATTTAATTTATAATTATCTAAATATAATATATAAAATAATAAAAAATAATATATATAATAAACGTATCGTATTCTAGATTGTTAAAAATTATCGTATCGCCGTATCCGTATCGTATCTGATACGATACCCGTACCCGTATCCATGCAACATAGTTTTTAGGCTATTCAAGATTAAAGTGAAACTGACAAACTGTGATTTGTCTTTAATAATAAAAAAATAGTTGGAACTTGGAAGTAGAAAGTGGAAGCTGTAAAAGAACTGGACCCCACATGTTTGGTGGGGTCAAGAGTAATTGTTTAGTACCAAAGGGTGGTTTCCAAAATAACCGCTCGACGCCAGCAGTACAATTGTGTCGCCAGCTGTATCCGTTCCGTTACAAGTCGTTGCTCTCTCCATTTCCTTAGACTGGAGTATGTTTTTAATGACAAGGAAGTAAATGGTTTATCTTTTATTGTTAAAACTGGAGAGGATCTAACCTGGATACTTGAGTAGAAAGCCCCTTATCTTTTTCCACAGCAGACAACACCCGGAACAGCAGATGTGCAGAAAACCCCTTCCAATGTTTTTATTTACATTTATTTTAAGTATAAGAAATCAATCATCTCATACTAGCCTATGTGGGGAGATACATTTCTTAATTCCACTGCCATTACAATTTATATTTAAATAATAATTTTAAACTTTTGATGAAATTGTTTAGTCTGATTTATACTATTTGATCCTATTTTATCTTATGTGCATAATTACACACCCGCTACAATTATTAACTTCAAAAGTTAATAACATTAATTGAAATTTAAAAAAAAAATGTGGTTCATCTGTATTGTTTGATTAGCATTGAACCAATAATTAATGACATTAAATATCCATTCAATAATCCAATGAATTCATTTTTCCTCTTTTACTTCAACAAAAAGATTTTATCCAATAATTCTTTACATAGAAATAAGTAAGAGCATGCACATATTATTACTCTAATTGCTTCTTGCTCACAAATTTTGTCATTGTAGTAACATCTTCTTCATCTAATATAAATATATTCATTTTATAAATGTGACAATTTCTATAATTATTTTGATGTCAATTGAAATAAATATAATTTGTCAAATTCAGTTTTTGGTCTAGTGGAAAAAATAATGTCTTCCGTTTATGAGGTCACAGATTGAAAGAATTCTTGTAAATATTTTATTTGATTAACTTCACCCATCTTTTCTATAAAAATAGACTTTCTAATAATATTTATATCTATTAAAATAATAAATTTACTAAATTTTGGTTTAGAATAAATCCATAAATATTAGAACAAACTAAAAAAAATAGAATATTAGAAAATGAAGTAGGGAAAAACATCAACTATTTTTTTAGCACGGCAACCTATATTAGTATTTTATAGTTTTACAGAACTTCTTTCTTAAAAGGAAATCAATAAATATATGTTTTAAAAATTTCCTTTCCTCTAATAATATCCAACCAATAATAGGATATCACCATATTAGCAATTCTATTTTAGCATCGTCCCTTTAAAGCTAGTAAATAAGCAAGGTTTTAGTACCAATCTGCAAAAAAAACCAGAAGGCAAAGATAATTGTTTAAACGATGGATTTCTCAAGAGCTGCGCACGTTGCTCTCAATACCAATCAACGCTGTTCAACCTTCTTTAAACCTCTCCTTCGCCAATTTACAGTCATTATTCCTTGTTCGCGACCACCGCTCTGCAATTTAGTCAGGTCTCACTCCGCCGCCGCCACCTTTCTCGCCGGAGAAGTAGAATCATTTATGGCCACCGGCCACCCCCACCCCCATCCTCACCACCACGACACCTCTGTCCCTGCCATCTCCACCACTTCCTCCTCAACGACCTCCATCACGCCTCCGTCGAATCCGATCACAACAACTACATCAAATCATTCAAACCTCTCAACTTCACAGGCTAGCATCGCCGCTGCTCCGACCAACGCCCACGCCCAGATCCCTCATGTCCGCCTCATGTGCAGTTATGGCGGTCGTATACTCCCCCGCCCCGGTGATCACCTCCTCAGGTACGTTGGCGGTGAGACGCGCATAGTCTCTTTTCCTCGTAACGCCTCTTTCTCCACCCTTGTTTCTCTCCTCTCCTCCCTTTCTCCTTCCCACTTCACCCACAAATCGCCTCCTATCATCAAGTATCAACTCCCAAACGAAGATCTGGACTCGCTGATCTCTCTCTGCTCTGATGATGATCTGATCAACATGCTTGATGAATTGGATCGGTTGAATCCTGCATCCAAGTCGCCCAGATTGAGGTTTTTTCTCTTTCCTTCTTCACAAAGTGGCGCCTTTGGATCAGTGCTCTCGACTGGGGAGTCAAACCAGTGGTTTCTCGATGCACTCAACTCAGCATCGCCGACAGCCATCGGGTCAGTGCTGGAGCGGCGCCGGTCAGAGGCCTCATCTTCTATGGTGTCAGATCCGCCGGATTATCTTACTGGAATTGACACCGGTTCTGACAGGTATACCCCTGAATTTTTTTTATTCCAAAAATTGGTCCAATTTTGGGTTTAAAAGAAATTGAACCAGTCCAAAAGCATATGACCAAGTAACATGGTCTAATTTATTCAATTATAGAAATATTAAATTAAGTATTAAAGTGTTGTTTACATGTAAACAACTAATGTTTGGTTATAAATTTACCCAGGGCCTCTGTAATTGCATCATAAACAGGCACAGTGCATATGGTTCTTCTTCCTTGTTAATCCTAGATTTTATAGAAATTACTTTCTGTTAATTTTATAAGAGAGAACACAGAGAGGTCCTCTTTTCTACTGCACTGAAAAAGAAAAGGAAGAGCAAAAAGAAAATCCTATCAAATGAACATTCTTCATTGCATGACTGTAGATTGTTCTTTGAAATTAAATATATGGATTTGATTTTGATTTTTGGTTAAAGTTAATGTGTTAAAAGATAGATAATTATAATAATCAGTACAGCTGTACAAGAGCTGTACAGATTATTTTAGTTCTAATTTTTAGATTCTAGGACTAGTATGAAACTTTAGTGAAGTTTGAAAGAGGAAGCACACAAGACTTCCTTTCTAATACTCGTACCACCCGGTACTGTACCACCTTCTGACAAAATAGACATTCTGACAAACTAGACAGCCCTTCATTGCATGACAGGTCTCCAGTGAATGCGGACTCGGATCCAACAGAAACTATTGAACCAGTTGAACCAGTTGTACCGGCCCCGCCACAAGAGGCTCCTGTCCAGCCGGCACCGGCACCCCCAGTCTACTATATGCCTCAGCCAATGCCGGTATACTACATGCCGGCACCTGTATCATACATGCAACCCTCGCTCGAAGGACAAGGAAACATGCCAGTTCGTGGGTACATCCCGATGCCGATGCCGATGCCGATATCTAGGCAAGTTTATTACAGCAAGGAAAATGAGCAGTTTGTCGAGATGGGTCCCAGTAGTTTGGTGTATGAGCAAGCAACAGGTGGTGCTTATGTGCGGGCCCCGCTGAGTTATCCTCCAGCTGCAGTGTACCCACCTCAAGCAGATACAGATAAGAAATCACCGGCCGTACCCGGCATGGATGTCAGAGGTCTTGCCTCTTAGTTGAAAGAAATCTTTCTTAGTTCCAAATTAATGCAATTTTTAATTGGGATGTCAAATCATTGTTCAAAATCCATTAAATAAAAAAAAAAGATAAATCCCTGATGGTGAGATGTTGTTATCCCTTTTAAGATTTTGGTAGGATATTGGTTGTGTCAGTTTGGTAAGTAATAGATATATTTTTTTATTCATGGTGTTTGATTGGTGTTTGTAATAAATAGGTATGTGAATTCTTCTTGATTCCTTTTTTTTTTATTCTTTTTCCTTCTGGAAAGCTTGTATATTGGCAGAAGATGCTTCTCATAATGTCTGTTGTTCTAAATGTCATGGCACGTTGCTATTTTTTTAGATTGATAGAAAATCGAATTATTTAAAGATTTTGAACCATCCAAAGTAGTGATTTTCTACTTATTTTAAAAAAAAGTAAAATTATTCTAAAATAATGTGCTTTTTTTTTTGGACTTTGAAAATAGAGATAAATTCATAGCATGGATCCATGTTTTTGCAAAGTACAGCGGCCTCACTCTCTCTTTTTATTATTTTTCCTTTTCTGGGATCTAAATGTTGCAATCAGATCCTCTTTTTTTATGGTGTTTATTGTCCGTGATCTAAATATTAAAACTAGTAGAATTAATGTATTTTCGTTATGTTTATTTTCTGCAATTAAAATTAAGAGAGGTTGAATTAATTATGATTGCTGAATTTGC
>JAJGRW010001287.1:50674-294459 GCA_025461045.1 Carex parvula | reverse complement strand
TGAGAAATTGGGAGATGGCATGGAGCGGTTAAGCAATGAGACTGCTGGTTTAGAGAAAGAGATCAAGTCAGTTGGCGAAAATATGAGCTCAATGATGCAAAACATTCAGAGTACAGCTAATGATATTGGCTTACGGCCAATGAATCTTAGCGAGACAGAGCAAAGTTTTGGATGGTCAGGAGGCAGCACTTGAAAGTCTGGAATTCCTCAGAAGAAGTCAATCTCAAGCTCTCAAAGAAAGCAGGTAATAAAGTAAACAATTTATTCATTTTTACGTTAAATTTTGGCGCTATGAATTTTTCGTATGTTTTTTATTCTGTTATAGTTCCTAATTTGCTATAATTCAATTGAAATTCTGTCTAGGGAAACTGTAGAGAGGCTAGCAGAGCTGGGCAAGAAGCAACAAGAGGATCTGCTGAAGCGGCAAGAACTAATAAAACAAAATCATGATCGAATGGTTCAAAACTTGAATGCAATATTAGCAGCTCAGGTATTTTTCAATTTCTTTTGCTATGTAAGTATATAATGAATCATGATCATGCAACATATACTGCATTTCCCTATATATTGGTGCTGGTTTGGCTATTTTTTATTATTATTTAAAAAAATATCTCCTTTGTGCTTCTTTCTTTTGCATTTTCTTCCCTTTTCATCCTTACTTTTATAACTGGAGCAAGTTTTGGCTTTAATTTAAGTATTATTTGGACGCAATTGAGCAATTTGAAATTCAAGCAATCATAAAAAATTATTCGAGGGTTAATTTTATATTAGTGTATGGATTGATAGTTGTCAATTACAGCACTATGTTCCACAGCTAAGTTTCTTTCCCATGTCACAAGTGAGCTATGAGGATTTTTAATCAGTAAGTTATTTCTCGCAGGAGGAATTTGGACAGAACCAGGCACTTATTTTCTCGAATATAGATAAGTTGCTTAAAGTGTTGAATGCCATCTTGGTGGAGTCTCGGTTCATCAAGTCATTCTTCTACTATTCCTGCATCATTTATTTTCTCTACATGCTAACAAGTGCAAAGCAAACGTATGCAATTCGAGGCCAACTCTACTTTGGTAAGCTTTTGGTATATGATACTAGTCAGAATTGAGTTTATGGTGCATTTCTTTATTAAGAAGCATTTGAGCCAACAAATATCATTCTAAGGTTTTTGGGTCATGTTAGTAAAATGAGTGGTACTTACCAGATAATTTGTTTGGCCCTTGTTGAACTATTTGATTTGATATGGCCAATTTTAAAAACTGTAATATAGTTGTATGTATTTGCTGAACTTTGGGTTTACTGGGTGGAAATTTATAATTGGAGTCTTGCTTTGAAGAATTATGTACTATGTAACTGAATTGATCCTTTTCTTGTAGAGCTCTGTATTGCTCTTGTATTTGAGTTGGGAATTAAATTTGGAGAGAGCTACTTGGACAAACAATTTTGGATAGTGCCAGATATTTTCTGGGTGAGATCAACATTTTTGTTAGCTGCCAGCATTCAGATCTTATATTCTGTATTTACATTCAGGTAAGTGTGTTCCCAATCGTTCTACACATTGAATTTGTATAAATATCTTTTGAAAAATCATGGTACAGCATTCAAGTTACTTATGATATAAGTTGTTCTAGGGATTATGACATATTGAATCATCAATTGCTTCAGACCTTGGTTGACAAAGTTGGAGTCATTGAAGGATCATCAGGTATAAATTACTTTCACCTTTTATGAGCCTTTTGATGGTTTTCTAACTTGTTGTCTTTTTATCAACAATTAATTGAGTCGATTGTTGTGATTTCTCATTTGTAGAAGAGAGTGATGATAGCCTTAGTGGTTATTCATGGCTATGCGAGGAGTTGCCAGATGAAGTAGACAGCAAACTGGATCCAGACTATGCCTTTCCGGAGGAAGTTGGAGAAAATTTTACAACTTCGGCCTCGCTTAATAGAAGATATAATCTTAGGCCCCGATAGTAATGTAATATTAGTACGTACGTATATACCTTTGATTTTCCATCTTTTTTTTTCATTTATAGAATTTTCACTAATTAGCTGCTCGGGTTTGGGAGTTTTGAGATTGGAATAATTCATCTAATCTCTGAATGATATTATTGTTCTGCAATATAACAAGTTAATATTAAATAATACAACATGAAAATTCAAATAAAGAACTAGAGTCAATAAAAGTATACAAGCAAAAAACATTGACAAGTTCTGTATGTGATAGGAAATTGATCCAGAAACCATCAATATGACAAATATGATTGTACTGGCTGCCAAGGGTTTCACAAAATTAAAAAAGACAAATATGATTGGCTGTCGAGAACAGTTCTATCTCGAAATAATATCATCATTCTATTTCAAATGCAATCTTTATTCAATCAATTCTTCAGAATAGTATTATAATTATACTAGTGCTATTTAAGAAATCTAACCATTCACTAGAATAACACTAAATTAGCATATTATGCCTTTTAATTATTCTCTCCCTATTTAAGTATACCATGAAAACATCGCTTGCACTAGAATACTCCTCACACTATTCTACCACACTAACCCAGATCCGGGCGCTATTCCTTTTACCAATCCAGACAAAATTCAACTTCAGGCGAGGAGTTTAGTTCCAGCCAGAAGATTCTACTCAAAACCCTTCACAAACATGTCAAGTATACAACTGTTATGATGTCATTACTTCCCTCACCATAATAACAGACCAACCAAGCATAAGCAAGCTCAAGCTTGTCCGTTCAAACAATTAAAAAGTAATATATTGAAGAAACGAATCAAAATAAACTCCACATTAAATTTTTACAATAGACATGGGTGCCTCTTGTATTCATTCCTTGAGCAATCAAATGTTCCCAAATTTTAAAGAGTTGAGAGGCTTACTGTACAATTCGTACATATATACAATGAATCAAATGTATATTACAGTATTTAGTACATCCACCTAACAAACTAGATAAAGAAAGGTATACAGTGTTAGTTTCCCCAACCACGGCCCGAGGTCATGAGGTTTCCATCATACATGCGCTGCATTTCCCCCCTGTACTCTGGCAGTGATTTGTGGGGTAGTTTAGGTGTAAGTTCAATCATATCCCCCATATTAAGTTTTTGGTTCGGGTCACTAACGGGTTGGTTATTTACCCGAGGCCTCAACTCCTCTTTAATTTCAAAGCAGTAGGTGCTCCAAATGGACCTCGCTTCTCCAACTCTCTCCAGCAAATCATTAACTGTGGAGTTTGCTGGGAACTCATGTACTGACATCTGAATCAATAAAGAACAAAATTATCTATTCTGGTTGATTTTGGGAGTACAAAATAATTATGCAAAAGGCAAACCAACATCCAAATCTCTAATCCAAAATTGAGTGAAGGAAAATTGGAAAATAACTCATGTTGGGGTAAAATGTAATTTAGTCATATTTTAATGAAAAGACTGAAGTCTAATTCCCAAGTATATACCAACAATAGGGAGTATTGGTTGGAGAATATATGCACAACCTGCCTTGTTAGGTTCAAAGCAGAATCAACTAAGTAGCTTCTGACAAACAATTTGTACGTTCCAAATCAAACTATTGTCATAAGAAATGATGCCAAGGACTCAATAAGTAAAAAGAAACACACCTTGTCATTTTCGAGTATAATCACAAAAATGGGCCCGTCATGCTGGCATTGACGTGCGTACGAGTAGGGACAATCATCAGAGTGTGAAGGGAAAGGGCATGGTGGCCTGACATTATTGTAAAGCGAGCCAATGGAAGATGCACGATCAGGGATCATGGATTCACACAGCCAGGTCACAACCCACTGGACCCACTCCACCATATCAGGAATCCATGAGTACTTGCAACTGCCTTCTTTGTACCTCCAGTGCGCTGCAATCCCGTACTCTGCCTTGATGTTCATCTCTCTTGTGCGGATCTGCACTTCCAGTGGGTGGCCCTCACTCATCACCACTGTGTGTAGAGATTGATATCTGGCCAAAATATAGGAAGGAAAAAAAAAAAATGAGATAATTCAAGTCCCGAGTAAATTAAGGTAGTTATATATTGCTACCAAGGCAAACATCTCAATGTGACCCAATAGTAACAGAAACATGTACTGCCACTAAAGGGAAAGTACTTATCGAGAATGCAAATTCTTCAAGATGGGCATTAATTACTGTTCAGAATAACTTGTTCACATAACTTACCCATTTGACTTGGGATGAGAGATGTAGTCCTTGAATCTACCAGAGATTTGCGGCCACAAATGGTGAACGATGTCAAGTGCCTTGTAGCAATCTTCCTCCTCCTCAACAACCAGGCGCAGCCCATGAATATCTTGTATCTCATTGACGCTTAGTTTTTTTCTGAAGCCAAAGGAAAGAAAAATATAATTATTCTTAGCTTCATAATGTAGTCAGGTTACTCAACAAGAGTGGGACATGCAAAATAACAAACAACACAAATGTTCTTTCATGTGCAAAGCCAAAAATAAAAAAATGTGGTAACTTAAAAGATAGTTTGCTTGCACATGAACCAGATCCTTATTCCTCACTATGCCATACAAAGAAAAAGAAAAAAAAGAAAAGGAGAAGAAACTAACTCACTTCATCATCTTGCAATTGATACTATAGAGGCTTTTATCCCTCCCAGAGAGGCTGCAAAATGCTAGTTCCTCATCCTTCAGATTCTTCTCGAGTTTATCTATCGCAGACAAAATAAGATTTTTGTCAAAGGACTTCTCCAGCTTGGATGAAATCTCCTTGTGCTGCTCCGGCTCTAAAAATCTAAAACAGAGATTCTCCAGCTGTTCACTCCAGCTTGAGATCCTCAGTCGGTTTGCTAGGGGCACAAATATTTCTCGTGTTTCCTTGGCAAATCTCTGCTGTTTTGCAAGGGGTAGTGCATCTAGAGTCATCATGTTGTGCAGACGGTCTGCTAGTTTAATCAGCACAGCCCGAGCATCAGCCATGGCCAGATACATTGTGTGCAAACGGTCAGCTTCTGCAGTTCGGCTGGCCGTGTCGTTATCTCTAGCACGCTTGCTCAAATGGCTTAGCTTTGATACCTAAACAAAGTGCAAAACATACAATAAATACAAACGCTCCTAAGCTTACTAGCTGTTAAAATTTAGGATCACTCGATGATATGTGCTGTGGAAATTTGGAATTGGATTATATCGAAGTAGCCAAAGCTTGCGTCAAACATTTGTTTTCTGTTCCCTTTTTTGCTGAAATCATGCCTAAGGACCAAAAGAACAAAAAATATATACTCGTATAAACCAAACCAAAAGAACAAAAAAGGAGAAGAAAAGGTACCCCTTCAACTAAATCAGCAACCTTGGCTCCAAATACATTATAGATATCCCTATAGTCCATCCAAGAATCATCAGTTGTGTCATGCAAAAGCCCAGCTGCGACCACCTCCCTGTTAACCCCAACTTTCGCAAGCAGCATCGCAGTCTCTACACAATGCTCTAAGTATGGAGCCCCACTTGCTCGTGTCTAAACAATTAAATAGAGCACAAATCTAAGAGAACTTTCAAAAAATAATATAGCACGCATTATCAAACTTGTGCAATTAAGTATCAACTTTTTTTGGAAATAAAAATTAATTATCAACTAAGCCTCAAATCAGCCTCAGATTTGCAATTGAAGACAAACAATCAAGAATAAAAGAATATTAAGGAAGTTTAAGAAATGAAATAACCAAAGGAGCCCAAATCATTATATAAGTTTGCTGGTGAACACCACACATAATTGTGATACAGTCAGGACTTCATATATGGAATGCTAGTGTTTGTTTTCAACACAAATACAAGAAGAAAAAAAAATGAGAACAATACCTGGCCTTTGTGCGCTTTCTCAGCTTCAAAGAAAGCCTTAACAACCAACTCATCATGAAAGATCTTATGCCTAGATTGTGCACCAGCTAACATCTCCTTGGCGTAAGGTTCACAATCTGCTTCAATCTCAGCGGAACCCATGTCCAATTCGAGCCCCAACTCTTGATTCCATCCTTTTTCTTGGTAACTCGGGCTCAGCGGGGGACTATAGTCCAAGCACGATCCAAGCGCATGCCTTACTAAGCTGTTGAAAGTCCGTTCCCGACCGTGACGGCTGCTATGTGAGGCCCACAAGATAGGGGGGCTTCTAGAAGTAGAAGCTGCAGACTGAAACACGGACACTGGGCTGTGGTGCTCACGCGACTTGGAGAAGGAGGAGGGGTTGGAGAAGGAAGAGGTGAAGGAGTAGGACGAGCAGCCAATGTCGTCCGATCGGGATAGCTCATCGACCACATGGTGCGAGATGGTGGGGGGAGACAAGGAAGGAGAGGACGAGAAGAGCAGGGAGAGACCACCGGGCATTGGCTTAGAGGCGGAGGTGGAGGCGGTGGAGGATGGTTCCGACGGGAGTTGAGAGACGCCCACAGGTGGGCTCGTGTAGATCGCGATAGCCGCAGCTGACATGGCTGGTTGAATTACACAATTGAAGATTCAATTCGAGGGCTAGAGGAAAGATTGAGTAGAATTTTCGTTCGGAAGGTAGGATCTGGAAGGCGAGATAAAAAGGGGGAAAGTAAAGGAAAGACACGAGAGCGATCAGCTTTGGTTTTTCTCTGTGGTCCGGAATCTAGCGAGCGAGGGGAAGAATCTCGTATGTGGAGATCGTAAAACACTCGTTGGTTAGAAGCCAACGGAAGATATTGTGGAATCTCGAAATTACCCCGTGGAAATCAGAATAAGATCCAACTTTTTTTTATTTTGGGGAATTTCACGTATACCCCTCAAAACTTCAAAATTACGTATTTCACTCTAAAGTTTGAAATTACGTATTTTCCCCTCTAAACTTTAAATACTCACAAATTTACTCATTTTATTGTCTTTTATATTAAAACTCATTCTAAATTTATAAAATACCTGTTTTACCCTTTATTAAAAACATATAAAGCCCATAGACTCAAATTTGAATATGAACGGTTCATATACCATCCGAACTGCTTTTAGATATGTGCGCACAAGATCGACACATCTTGATGCGAAAACACGCATATTGAAGCGACATGCACAGATCTTAATGCGATGCGCATTGATTATAATTACTTTAAGATCCGTGCATTCTAGATCAGCACGAATATTGAAGCGATGCGCATAGAGAGGAACCCTTCAGATTCAAATTTGAGTCTGATGGGCTTTTATATGCTTTTAATAAAGGGTAAAATGGGTATTTTAAAATTTTAGAATGAATTTTAATATAAAAGACAATAAAATGAGTAAAGTTGTGAGTTTTTGATGTTTAGAGAGGGAACTACGTAATTTCAAACTTTAGAGGAGAAACTACGTAATTTTGAAAATTTTGAGAGGTATACGTGAAATTCCTCCTTTTTTTTATAAATAAAAATATTAGCTAGAATTTCTCCTTACTTATAGAAAACATAGTGTTTGATATTTTTCTCCTCTCCATATCTACTTTTGATTTGAAGTTGCAATAAATTACGCATAAATTTTAAATTTAGTGATTATGAATCGCATTGAGAACCAACAAAACCGGAACAATCTGATGCATTATCTTATGTGAACTTATTCCAATGCTATATACATGGAATTTGAATTTGATGTGTCATTTCCATATAGGATTTACACTTCAATATTCGTGCACGGACTTCAAAACCGCCCGTTTGTAAGATTTTTTTTTTCGAACGAGATAAAAGGTGTCATTGAAACATGTCTTTTTAAACATGATGAAACATATCAAAATAAGGGAATAATATCGCTTATTATCTTTTTAAATTTTGCAAGATGCTATTGATCTCGTATTTGCATAAAACAAGAATATCTTTTTAAGGCTTATTTATCATTCCAAATTGTCATACTGCATGCAATGAATAAACAAATAAATTAATAAAATCAAAGATGCAGCAATGTAACAATATTCTTTTATAAATGTAAATATACGAACATTTGAAAGTCTGGTGAGATCATTTGACATCACCGATCATGTCTTTTCTTCACAAAAATTATGAAAACTGACTTTTAAATTATTAAATAAAAATTCTGCAATGTGAACCGCTGACACTATAGGTGCTACCATAGTAACAATATTTGTGTTTTATTCGCTAATAAAATATTTTTTTGAGATTTCCAAACTGAACAGTGAATTATTCGGTTGACCGAATTATTTGCGAATAAAACGCAAATAAAACAAATTTTATGAATTATTCACGAATAAAACGCAAAAAAATGTGATTTTTTTGTGCACCTTTGTAGAACCGAATCATTCCTGAATTATACCCGAATGAACTTTTAGTCCCACCAAACAAAACCTGAATAATCATTTGTCACTACGAGTGCTATCACACACGGCACACTGCAAACAATAGAACTTCTACATATGATTTTGTAGATTTATTTTTGGCCCAAACCTATTTGCATCATTGCATGTTCTATACATATTTGCAAGTTTTGTCTTAGAAAAGTAGCAACTATATGTTTTTTTTTTTTGAGTTAAAGCCCTTGGGCATTCCATTGAAATGAAAATGTTTTACAGCTTACACAAATTGAGATAATTATAAATCTAACTACTGACTTACATTATAAATAAGAGGGATGCTTCTATGGGCATAAGGATCTATTTGTAAAATAAGCATATTTTTATTTTCAAAGTTCAAACAGTCGATCCGACCGTTCAACATTATCTCCATATTAGAATGTACTTGGAGGTCAAATTTTACATTTTTCTGAATTTGTTTACTATTTATTAAGTATTTTACAAATTCAGACCATTGAATTTTGTACCCATCTTAATAAATAGTAAAAAAATTCAAAAAAATGTAAAATTTGACCTCCAAGTACATTGTAATATGGACAAAATGTTGAACGGTCGGATCGACTGTTTGAACTTTGAAATGAAAATATGCTCATTTTACAAATAGGTCTTTATGCCCATAGAAGAATTTGCCTATAAATAAATTAGAGATTAAAAGACCTAAAAAACCCTAATAGTGTAATGCTAAACTGCTTTTAAGAACCAGCATCTATAGGGTTCTCTCATTTTCCCTATGTGCGTTCTGTTTACTGGTATTGTCTTCAGTCACATGAAAATTCGTCATCCAGCTTGGTTCCAATTCCTTTTGCTTGACACATTTCCTCATCCCATCTTGTCCCTTCTTCACATCCTTGTCTCCTTGCGTGATTTGCTAACATGTGCGGTCCCTTGAATCCTTCTCTTGGGCTGTAGTTTACTGTGACCCATCACTTGTAATTTTGATACTCCATACATCTTGCAACTGTCTCCTATGCCTTGTACGCTATCTTTTTGCATTGCCTCTATGTTAAAAAGTTGTCAGTTGTTCTCGCATAGTCAGATTTCCGTATGCAAGCCACTAGCCAAATAAAATAATTATGGTGCTGTTAAAGCTTTTTCAATAATTGGTTTATTTGATGCTAACTTTAGAGAGCTTCGAAAGTATTAATAAATAAAAATAATGTAATTTCCTCCTCCAAATCGTCCGGATATTTTTCATCTATTATAACGTCTTTTTCAACTAGTACAAATGTAAATAATATATATAAATATTGTGAAAACTTAATTATTCTTTATATTAAATATCAATTAAATTAATATTAGAACAAATTTTGTGTCAATAATAATCAATGAATAAACAGAGGAGGACAAATGCCTTTATATTTTGTCTCAGTTTTTATTTATTTTTAACCCATATGTCAAATAAAATTATAAATAGAGGACAAATGTTTTAATTGTTTTTGTTGTTGTAAGCAATTTTTTGTACTGTTTGACTAATTGCAAAATATATAAACATTGAATTTTACAGTTTCTTTGTTTGAGATGTATGCAGGTTTAGTTGTTACGTCCGAAAATCAAGCAAGTCAAAGATATATAACATGACAAGTTGACGTGACAAGTTGTATAAGATAATCAAATACATGATCTTCTCGAGTTATAAGGAATGATTTGATACAAATGATCTGATGGAAGATTCACACGAGCTTTTTGGAATGTCGAATATTGATAAGATGCTGAATCATGAAGATTATTGAAGATCATAATAAATCAAGATCATAATTATTATGAAGATCACACTTTACCATTTTATTTTATATAAAAAAAAATGGTAAAATAGATCTGAGGTTTTAACTGCCTAAGTTAGCTAGAAATTCAAATTCAAAATCTAAATAAACCAGGCAAGTCAATAGTGGCAATTAAGCACAAACAAACCTGACAAATCCTAATTCTACAAATCTTGAAATTTGCCTCAACCGTAGTGAAAATTCAATCACTATGGGTGTGAACAAAAACCCTATATTTGTTTCTCCATTTGAGAGATTCATAATTTCCCTATAAAAAAAGGTCGATTCGTCCTCTAAGATTACACAGAAAAATAGTCTTTAAGCCTCCACTTTAGAAATCCTTTGAGATTTAGCTAGTTCATTGTTGCTTGTGCTTAAACCATCTATATTCTTTCCAGTAACCTCATGTACACTTCACCTAAATTGATCAGAGTGAGATTAGAGTGAAAGTAGTAATTGTCTGGACTTAGAGCCGTTGTTGCTCGCCTATTCCAAGCCGTTGAGCTTGCTTCTCTTTTTGAGCCTATAGTGCTCATCTGTCTGTTTTTGTGGACCGTTAGAGTGTTGTCTCACCGGTCACACCTTGTATTCCTTTATGCAATTGAGTAAATATAAAGGCACGCCAGTTTAGGTCGCGTTGCTCTAGAAACATAGGTCCTTCAGCCGAACTCCCGTTATCAACTCCTGTGTCACTTTCTCTAACTCTATTTATTTACTTTACTGCACTTTATTTATTTAGATTTACAAGTTCTTGGTACTTTATTTATTTAGATTTACAAATTCTTGATTCCGTCAAGAACTTAAGTAGATAGATTTACTTAAATACAAGAATGATTTTTGAACTTGTCCATCCGACCTACTGATAGTTATTTAAAATTTTAAATAACCCCATATTCACTTCCCTCTAGGTGCTGTTAGAGTGAAAAATCTTGGTTTATTTTGTCTCTTTTTATATTTTTTAAAGTCATATGTCAAAATATAACTGTTAAATGTGATATATATTATTTTTTCTACATATTTATAAAAAAAAATATCGAAACGTAAAAATGTGATATATATTTTTTTTACATATTTATAAAAAATATCAAAATTATCATAGTCTCAATTTTTATTTATTTTTTACTTTTTTAAACTCATATATCAAAATAGAACTAGATGTGATTTATATTTTATATATATATATATAAATTACTAAAATCAATGTATTTTTATAAACTCTTTCATAATTATTAAAATTGAAATATCATATGCATTGAAAAAATGATATATATTAATTATATTTAATGATTTGATTTTGATATTTAATTTTTAAATTTAAGTTAATTTTTTTTTAAAATAAGAATATAATAGAGATTAAAAAAACAAAGATATTTAACCCTCCTCTTATAAATAAATCCTGCATACATTTTACTTTAGATATCATTATGATATGAATTTTAATGTAGCTAGGTCTTCATCAAGGGTTTTTCATCAATACTATTAATTGGACTGCTTTGTCACAATTTGAAAATTTTAATGATCAATACAATAACAGCTTCGAAAACGATAAAGACCAAAAGAAACTGAAAATTACGTCGTTCAAGTAAAACAGATAATATTCTAAAACACCATTTGTGTAATTTACTTTACATTTTGACTTTGAAAAAATAAATAAATAAATAAACAGAAATATTGTGAGCTTCCTCCTACTAAGTACTAACCCATTGCGTCCTTCCAAGTAAAACTGAAGTTTTCGAAATTTCAACGATGTATCCGTACAAGGTTTGGCCAGCGGAGATGACGACAAATCGCTATAGGAAAAATCTCGTTTTCTCTTTTCACAAACGGAATGTCAAAATTGCTTAACAGAGAGGCCCCGGCCATTAATTGACTTTTACTTGGAGAAATTACGCACTACGTAGTTCAGATCGTAGATCTTAAAAAGTTTCTAATAGCGATACCAAGGGGAGGAGGCTTGTACGCTTAGTAAAAGCACTGAGAGCCAAAACAGTGATCTCTCGCCACCCGGAGACCCGAGAGGAAAGCACGTGGAAGCTGTAGCGACAGCAACAGCCTCCGCCGCCGCAAACGTGTCTTTCGTCTCTTTGCATATGCTTCCACAGTTCCACGCGGATCCTCTTGCGTCGGCCTTCTTCCTTCCACGTTTCATCCCAAGCCTTGGAGTCCCTATCCTCTGTGACGGCAATGCTCAGCTTCATGTGGCGGGTCAAAGAATGTGGGATGGCAGGCCCCCCAATTTATTGTGCAGTTAGACATCATCAGTGATTTCTTACATATGAACCTTTAGTAATCTGGATACTATAAATTTGAGATCGAAAGGAATGTCTCGCCTCCCTTTCTGAGGAGTGCCCGTTAATTAAGCCTGAATAACTGCATTTCTAGGGTGATATTTATTGAACATGATATGCGTTTTTTTAGGACTAAAATGCTTTTAGTTTTGATTTTAATTTCAATTTTTTTTAGAAATTTCAAATTAATATCACACATATTTGGGTCACTTTCACTATGTACGCATAAAAATAGAATACATTTCATATTTTCTTGATTGCCTAAACAACCGAAATTTTTATTGTTACTATTAGAAAAAATCTAATTAAATGAATACCACCCTGTTGGGGCCCTTATCAATACTATCATCCTCGCTAACCCAGTTCGCGCACCAAATAGGATGGTGCGCGGACTGGGTTGGCGCACCAGGTGGTGCGCTGACTGGGTTGGCGCACCAACCTCTTCTGCCTATTAAGGCATCACCAGATATTATTTTTATGTTGCATATTTTAGATCGTTATTTCGATATTAGTTTTATGTTGCGTATTTAGATATTATTTTCATATTACTTCTTATGTTGCGTATTTTAGATCTCATATCCCGCAATACATAATACATTAAAACATAACAACACACCATAGATAAAACATAACACACAATAATACATATTCTGCAGTCATAGTATATTAAAACACAACACACAATACATAAAACATTACCGAAAGCCTTAACCTTAATACAAAACCGAAAGTTTGTACCATAATACATAACCGAAAACCCTAACATTAATACATAAACAGAAAGCCCTAACCATGACATTATTGGGTACGGTTCCTAGCATCCCTTCTCCTTCTCGCATTCCTTTCGAGGGTAGCTCTGTTGGTCTGGTGATCCCTTGTCCTTCCTTCCAGTATGTCCATCCACATTGGGATCCGGTTGTGTCTTCTCCGACCCAACTTCACTAACCGGTGCTCTGGCGTTAAGATATCCCCTTCGTGCGGCGGCCAATCACCTTGATTGTCATACACGTGGAATTCTCCACTCCATGTGTCGATAAACGTTTGAATGTTGTAACAGTAATTTACGAAGACATTTGGATCGTAGTTCCTACATTTTTCACACATTTGTAAGTTTCATCATCCAAGATTAGTATGAAATTTTAACACACATTCGTACCTTATACGACACACTGCCATCACATAAACACATGGTATTCCGGTCAGCTGAGGCTTTTGGCAAGAGCATTCCACCTCATGGTCGTTCTGCACAACGACCTTGTACCTACAGTCTCGGGACGTGTACACCCATTTGCCTGCCTCTATGTCAAATGGGATTTTCTCACCATGTGATGTCACCATGAATTCTCCGGATCTATTGAATGCAACCGCGGTCATTTTGTTAGTCTTCTGGATGTGCTTGTTCAGCTTCAAGTGCGTACGAGTGGAGAAAAGTTGACCCTCTTGTTGGCATTCCACGGCCTTCTCTCTTCTTTGAACGAACCATGTGATACATGATCAGAGTCAAAAATAACGATGATTTACGTAGGGTTTTGGCTTAGGTTTTGCATATTTTCTCACACTTATGTTTACTTTATTAGAGAAAAAGGCTACTGTCACCCTTCTTTATGTTTTATTGCAGAAAACAAGTTTTGAGACTATTTTACACCAAATGGAGCTAGAATCGGGTCAATCGGATCAGCGACGCTCATCGATTAAGTTTCTGTTACGGTCCGTATTGCCTAATACGGACCAGGCCTAGCACAGACCAGGAGATAGCGCTGGAAGCATCAAACCCTAACCGTCAAGGACCTAATACGGACCGTATCACCTGATACGGCCCGTATCCGAAGGCATCTCTTGGGAAATAACTGCCGACAGCTGTTTCCAGATCAGTTTCTTAGCCTCTACTCAACTTCCACACGTCCCTCCACTCTTATATAAGGCCCCTGGGCAGAAGGAATAGTCATCTTTGTAATTAGGGTTAGATTTGATTAAAGAAAGAAGAGAGGAGTGCTTGTAACAATGCCGTTCCGCGGCTAAGTTCATTTTCTTAGGGCTAGGCAGTAAACCTTGTTACTCTTGATGTTTTGATATATATATTTCTGTTGATTATGATTTCTTGTTGTTGAAACAAAATACTTTTGTGATTTACTATCTCTTCATCTAACTTCAATGATCTAGTTTGAGTCCGTTATGGTAGTGACAGTACTTTAATGGTAAGAGAAACTATTTGTATGAATTAGCCTCGTTGAGATTTATTAGGTTTATGTGAAGAAAATCTTAGCGGGGAAACCATAAACCAGACCAACAAAATGCGTACCAAATTCTATCACATGCGTAAAGAAATTCGCAGTGATCTATGTAGTAATTTGGGGTATTTGAGAGATCAGACATTTGCGTAAGGAAAATCGCAGTGTCCTATGTAGAATCTCGGTGAAAGATATGTCATTCTTGCGTAACATAAATCGCAATGACCTATGTGGTGTCTTTCATTAAACAACAACAGGAAATCAGACGCAACATGAATATATTGTCAAAGCGGATTGAGTAGCAATGGTGTGCCGAAACCCTAGGAATTCTCATCTCTATCTTTATTTTAATTACTTTTAATTGCTTCCTAATTTACATTGATCACAACAACATCTCCCAATTTACAGATTTCGTCTAGCCTTTCGAAAAATTGTGATTCGATCGCTCAAAGCATTGAACCAATATTCCCTGTGGATCGATCTCGAATATACTACTCGATAGGATTGTGCGCTTGCAGTCCGAACCGATAGCATTTACGAGTTTATAAATATTAAAAGAAACATTGCTCTCTTTTGAGTGATCAAGCTTTTTGGCGCCATTGCCGGGGAATAACGGTTCATTGTGCAAGGTCTCGCGAGACGTCCTTGCTTTGACCATTGAATCCAATTAACTAGAAACGCCTAGATTTCTTTTTATTTTCTGCATTTTTATTTTTCTTTAATTTTCAATTTCGTTTTTTATTTTTATTCTTCTTTTTATTTTCAGTTTTTAGTTTAATTTTCAGATTTTCTTCTCTTTTTAGGACACTGCACGCTGGCCGAATCATCCGTACGAAGATCCGAGAGGATTGCTAGTAGGAGAGGACAATTCGCTTCCACATCGCCGATAAGAACCAATCATAGTTCTTCATCGAGTAATTCTGAAAGCGAAGAAGACTCAGATTCGATCAACATGAATATCCCACCGAACGAACCGATTAACATTGGAAGACAAAACAATGGTGATCATGGAGTTCACGATGCAGCAAGACCCAAACTTCTACGAGACTATTGTGTACCGCGCGCGAATGATCCTAATTCTAGCATAAACCCGCCAACTGTTACAAACCGTAATTTTGAGATCAAACCTGCTCTCATAAATATGGTTTCGCAACAACAATTTGGAGGATTCCCACATGAAGATCAACATCTTCATTTGTCAATCTTCCTAGGGATATGCGAGACGATAAAGATCAACGGAGTTACCGATGAAGCAATCAGGCTAAGGCTATTTCAATTCTCATTAAAAGATAAAGCAAGAGCATGGTTGTTTTCCCTACCGGCCAATTCCATTCAAACTTGGGACCAATTGTTTAATGTGTTTATTGCAAAATATTTTCCACCATCCAAAACTTCGAGGTTTAGAAATGCAATTACTAATTTTGAACAAAGGGATGGTGAAACATTGTGTGAAGCATGGGATAGATATAAGGATATGTTAAGGTGTTGTCCACATCATGGTCTAGAAAGATGGCTGATTGTCCAAACTTTTTATAATGGTCTAAACCCTACCGATAGGTTGTCTATTGACGCTTCCGCAGGAGGAGCAATCATGAACAAGGAACCTGACGAGGCTTACAACTTAATTGAAGAGATTGCAATCAACCAACACTACTGGATCCCTGAGCGAAAAAAGCCAACTCCAACACCTGGCATGCACCGAGTAGATGATATATCCATGCTGAGCACAAAGATCGATGCTTTGCAAATGACACTCAACAAGCAAACCAAGCAGCGAACGGTAGCAGCAGTCAATGCCGCAACAGCATGTGGCTATTGCGGAGGAGCGCATAAGATGACCGAATGTATGAATGTGACGGAAACTGAGGAAGAAGTAGAGCAAGCAAACGCGATCGATAACAGCTTTCGACCTCAGCCCGCATACAATACATACCATCCGAACAACCGAAACCATCCAAATCTCTCATACGCAAACAATCAAAGGCCTGCTGCACCTCAACAGAACTACCAACCACAGCCCAATTATCAACCGAGATACAACAATCCCCAATCGAATTACCAACCAAGGCAATATAATCAACCACAGCAACCTGACATCACATGTTTAATGGAGAGATTCCTAGAGAAGCAAGATAAGGCTAACGCCGAAATTACACAGAAGATCGAATCCTTAACAAACCTCAACAAAGACTTAGAAGACAATGTCTCTAAGATGGCAAAAGAACTCTCGAGTATTACACGCGGAAAAGGCAAATTTTCGGGCCAATCGGAAGAAAACCCGAGAGAGGCTTGCAAATGCATAACATTAAGGAGCGGTACAGCTTACAAGGGACCTCCCATGCCCGATCAAACTTCCGATGAAATGCATGCAGAGCCATCGCATTCCGAAGAATACGAGCCGCAACCACCGGAGCCGCCCGTACTCGAAACGCAGGCAGACCCTATTGAGGAGCAGAATGACACCGTAGGTGGAGACGAACGACAAACCAAACCTGAATATATTGCACCACCACCCTACAAGCCACCTCTGCCATTCCCTTCAAGGCCTGCCAAGCACAAGATAGAGCCGCAATTCGCGAGATTCATGGAGACCCTCAAGCAACTACAAGTCACAATCCCCTTCACTGAAGCAATTGCAAGCATACCCTCGTATGCTAAATTTCTGAAGGAGATTCTTTCAAACCGCAGTAGACTCCAAGAACTCTCAACAATTCCGCTCAATCTGGAATGCAGTGCGCTCGTGCAAAGCAAATTACCGACAAAGTTGAAAGATCAGGGAAGCTTTTCGATACCATGCACAATCGGCACAACAGATTTTAAGAAAGCTTTATGTGATTTGGGGGCAAGTGTAAGTTTGATGCCAAAGGCGGTATTTGATAAATTGAATTGTGGAGATCTATCACCAACTCGAATGGCATTACAACTGGCTGATCGGTCAATTCGGTATCCTGAAGGAGTATTGCTAGATGTACCGATCAAAGTTGGAGAGTTTTGGAAGAAGACGAACACATCCCAATCATCATTGGAAGGCCATTCCTCGCCACATGTGGAGCAATGATTGATGTCAAGAATAAGAAAATTTCACTAAATGTCGGAAAGGACAAGGTTACTTACGACATAAACAGAGCTTTGAAATACCCTTCTGACATCGATCGTGTCTTCAATTTGGGCATCACTGATGAATTTGAAGAGGAAAAATATCCATTTGATGAATTTGGAGAGTTCATGGGTATAGAGGATCTGGATGGCCTTCTTGGAAGGGAAGATGACGAAGTACAACCTGAACAAGACATCACCATTGAACCTGACGAGGTTTATAATGAAACTTGCGCAAGTTGCACTACTGTCACAGAAAAAGGAGAAGAAATTCCCGCGTCCAAAGTCCTACAACCCGTATTCCCCAATACGGTTAGTAGCGAAGAGAAGAAGAAGGAAAAGGCAACCTCTCCTCCACAACTCGAGCTTAAACCTCTTCTACCCAACCTACAATACGAATTTCTAGGCCCAACCGAACCTATCCGGTAATTGTCGGCTCTCAGCTTGACAAGACCCAAACCAGCAAACTCGTCAATACACTCAGGAAACACAAGAAAGCCATTGGCTACACGATCGATGACATCAAAGGCCTCAGTCCTACCATTTGCATGCACCGAATTCTGCTAGAGGAAGTTCACAAACCTTCACGAGAACCGCAAAGAAGACTCAATCCGAAGAAGGAAGTGGTCAAGAAAGAAGTCCTGAAGCTGCTAGATGCAGGCATCATTTACCCCATCTCTGATAGCAACTGGGTGAGTCCCGTCCAGGTCGTTCCGAAGAAGGGAGGCACCACAATTGTGAAAGGAGATAATGACGAAATGCTCCAAACAAGAGTCGTTACAGGATGACGAATGTGCATTGATTATCGGCGGCTAAATGTGGCGACAAGAAAGGACCACTACCCCCTTCCGTTCATTGATCAACTGTTGGAGCGACTAGCAAAGCATTCATACTTCTTTCAAATTCCAATTCATCCTCAAGATCAAGAAAAGACCACATTCACATGCCCCTACGGAACTTTCGCATACCGACGCTTGCCCTTCGGGTTATGCAACCCCCCAGCGACCTTCCAAAGAGCCATGGTGTCTATCTTTTCAGATTTTGTTGAAGAAATAATGGAAGTATTCATGGATGATTTTTCAGTTTATGGGGATACCTTCGACTCATGTTTGAAGAACTTGTCTAAAGTTCTAAAAAGATGTGAAGAAGTAAATCTCGTATTAAATTGGGAAAAATGTCATTTTATGGTACAAGAGGGAGTTGTGCTTGGTCACACCATTTCCTCTAAGGGACTAGAAGTTGACAAAGCAAAAGTCGAGGTAATTGAGAAATTAACTCAACCAACATGTGTCCGTGACATTCGCAGTTTTCTTGGTCATGCAGGTTTTTATCGAAGATTTATCAAGGACTTCCCAAAAATCGCGAAGCCACTCTCAAACTTGACTATGAAGGATGCCGAGTTCATCTTCGATGGGAAATGTATCGAAGCATTCAACACACTCAGGAATGCTCTGATTTCAGCTCCAATTCTCCAACCACCCGACTGGGACCATCCTTTTGAGATCATGTGCGATGCAAGTGATTACGCAGTAGGGGCAGTCCTAGGACAGTGAAAGGTAAGAAACCCTATGCAATCTATTACGCGAGCAAAGTTCTAAATGAAGCCCAATGCAATTACACAACAACTGAGAAAGAACTACTCGCAGTAATCTTTGCAATTAACAAATTTCGATCTTACCTTGTAGGTTCAAAAGTCATCATCTATACAGATCATGCAGCAATCAAGTACCCCTACAAGAGTTCGATATCGAAATTAGGGATAAGAAGGGCACGGAGAATTCGGTAGCCGACCACCTGTCAAGATTGAGACAACCAAGCGAGAATGATCAACCGATCGATGACTCTTTTGCTGACGAACACCTCTACTCTGTAGAGATAAGCAAACGGCCATGGTACGCAGATCTGGCCAACTACATTGCATGTGGAGCCATCCCTCCCGACATGACATTTCAGCAAAAGAAGAGATTCTTGGCAAATGCTAAACATTTCTACTGGGATGATCCTTACCTCTTCCGCCTCTGTGTAGACGAAATACACAGAAGATGTGTCACACACGAAGAATCGAAAGGCATCATCCATGACTGCCACTCCTCGCCATATGGTGGCCATGCATCATTCCAAAAGACAGCATTGAAAATTCTTCAAGCAGGTTTTTATTGGCCTGACATCTTCAGAGACGTTAAGGATTATGTCTCCCGCTGTGACGCATGTCAACGGACGGGAAACATATCTAAACGTGATGAGATGCCACAAAATTCGATCCTAGAAGTAGAGATTTTCGATGTCTGGGGAATTGATTTCATGGGACCATTCCCAAGTTCAGGTAACAACAAGTATATCCTCGTAGCAGTCGACTATGTCTCAAAATGGGTGGAAGCAATTCCAGCACCCTCAGCAGATGCAAATGTAGTCAAGCGACTGTTCCAGAAGATCATATTTCCAAGGTTTGGCATCCCTCGAGTGGTGATAAGTGCTGGAGGATCGCATTTCATCAACAATCAATTCAATAATCTTCTGAAGAAATATGGCGTCTCACACAAGGTGGCAACTCCTTACCATCCACAAACTAGTGGGCAAGTAGAGATTTCAAACAGAGAAATCAAGAACATCCTGCAAAAGACGGTGTCTTGGTCCAGGAAAAATTGGGCACTCAAACTAGACGAGGCACTTTGGGCCTACAGAACCTCGTTCAAAACTCCAATCGGAATGACACCTTACAAGCTGATCTACGGAAAAGCTTGTCATCTGCCGGTGGAATTAGAACACAAGGCATATTGGGCAATCAAAACATTCAATTATGACCTTAGGGATGCGGGCAAAAAGAGGCTACTAGATCTGAATGCACTAGATGAACTGAGACTACATGCATACGACAACGCAAAGATGTACAAAGAACGGGCGAAATTCTACCATGACAAAAAGATCAGAAAAAGAGAGTTCAAGGAAGGAGACACGGTACTTCTCTTCAATTCACGGCTCAAACTCTTCTCCGGCAAATTGAGATCCAGATGGACGGGACCATACAAGGTCACTTACGTGTACCCTTATAGAGCAGTCCAAATATGGAGTCAAGAAACCGGGCATTTCAAAGTGAATGGCCAGAGACTGAAGCATTACATCGCAGGAACGAATGATGAGCATAAAGAGACATATTTCTTCGGGAATCAGCCAAACGATGGATGAAATCGAAAAGTCGAGCTAATGACTTTAAACAAGCGCTTCTTGAGAGGCAACCCAAGGCCACTTTTGCTTTCTTTTACATATAAAAATTCAAAAAATCAAAAAAATATTTCATTTGATCCTAGACTATTATACTGATCACATGGTTACTAATCTTACCTACAGAAGGAGATGCTGGAAGAATTTGGTCGAAAAATTCGAAACCCGTCATGAAAATTTACTCTCTGTTACGGACTGTATCAATCCAATACGAGGTAATAATCCAATACGGACCTACCTTGGACTTGGCGCAGAAAAGGGAGGGTTCAACACAAAACCGCACAACGATTACGGACCGTATTCAATGAGCAGAAATAACCAACTCTCTAATTCTGGCGCTCCAAGGAAGATATTCGAATTTTAACCGAATTTAAACTTCCCACCATCACCACCTTCTGCACATTCACCACATCCCTTCGCTGCCTTATAAACCTTTCATCCATCTTTCTTTTTTCCTGCACCATTTCATAGAATTTTCAGATCAAAATTCGCATCCTGTCCACAGAATTCCTCAAAGTCAGGCCCGTATCAACCCCGTACCAACCTGATACGGCCTGTAACAGAGACCGAAACCAGAGAAAAATGGTGCACAACAGCCCTCGTTCCTCCGACTCTCAATCCGACGATGGAAACACCTACGCAACATCCATGGAAATCAAATTCCGCGACAAACAAAAATTCGACCGTGCTCAAACGTTGCTTGATCGCACCATCGCGAACAACAAAGCGATGTGCATCAATACCATGAAAGTCCTTGGATGCTATGATTATGTGCGAGTATCCCTTAATAATATCAATTTATGGGATTTGGCGGACCGCCTACGTACCACAAGAGTCTATTTGAGACCCTCCATTGAGTTTCTATCAACACTACAATGGGATGGCGACATGATCAAATACCGATTGTTCAACCGCCAATTTGCCATAACAATGGAGGAATTTTGCAAGGCGCTGTCCATCCTCACAAATGGCGAAAACGAATTATGCACAAGGGAGAAACGCATGAAATACTGGGAAATGATCGCAATTGATGAGCGCAAAATATACCGTAAAGACTCACGCCTCATCTCTTCGATAGAATTAAGGTATGTTCATATTGTTTTGACTAATTCTATATTCCCAACAGGAGAGGACACAACGGAAGTGCGAGAGAGGGATATTCATATCATGCGCTGCATGAAGAGCCACAAGCATCAACCGCACATTGGACACCACATCTTGCACCACCTCACATCGGTGGCCGCCGACACAAAGAATAATCACGTGGTTTCTGTGGGTTGTTATGCAACCCTCCTTGCACACCACCACAACATAAAACTCGTCGGCTATACTGAAGTATTCGGCAACAACCGCCTCAACATGAACTACCTGGTGAACAACAATCACGTGCAAGCGGTATTCAATGCACACACAGGTGACATAAGGTACACGTTGAAAATAGGCGAGGGAATGACCCTCCATATCGGAATGGATAAGGGGTCATTCCAGTTTGGATACGAATCTGAACATGGAGACGATGCACAAAGCGACGAGGAAGAACCAATAGAGGAGGAACCAATCGAGGAAGAACCAACCGAGGAGGAACCAACCGAAGAGCCCATGGAGGAAACACAAAGCGCATCACACCACTCATCCATCCACCATCATGACATGGCTTTCGTATGCCACCTCATTCCGCCACGCGATAACACTAACGAAGCAAACTCCATGCCCGCACCAACCGGATGGGAACAAGAGACAACCATATCTCAAGCTCGTGAGCCCGGTCCAACCGCACGTTACGCCAACAACACTCTCGAGAATTTGAAGAAACGCATCCGCTACTTGGAGGAATACTTGGACAAGGTAAACAAAGCCCACGAGAATTTCTATGAATACTGCCTTTCCAAGGGAATACCATTCACACCACCGATTCCATTCACCCCACCACCACCCCTTCGCAACGAGTAATCTGTGAGATCTTTCTTATCCCTCTCTTAATTGTTTATTTTCTTGCATTGAGGACAATACAAAATTTAAGCATGGGGGTAGGGGTAAGAAATTAGTTTAGGAATTGCATTGTATCTAGGACCATGGCATGTAGGACCCTTATTTTTAATTTTTTCGCTAGCAGTTTTACTCAATCGGGATCGCTTCTCAAGGCTTAATCAAGATAAGTTGGGAGGAACGATTGAGGTTTTTATCTAGCGTGCATATAGGCATTTGCATTGATAGGATCATATAATTTAGGGGTAATTTGCATGTAGGTTAATCAAATAGGAATTGTTTTAAATTGAATTAGGCTAAGGTTTAGACAATTGACCATGATACCAAAAATTTGAATTTTTTTTTAAATAATTAGTGATCTCAAAGTGAACAATTAATTGCTAACCATGAGAGTTGATCAAAAATCGCAAACCCTAGAATTTTTATTTATTGAGTAATTTATTTTTGCAAAGTCTTTTAAGCTTGATAGTATTTTAGAATACCCATTTATTATAGATAGACCCCTAGCGAAACTATGCAATAATTCCTTGTATGAATGAATACTTGGAATTGTGTGTATCATGGTGCTTGTGACACAAAAATATTTTATTTTTCAGAAAAATACAAAAATACAAAAAAATCAGAAATGAGAAAAATCCAAAAAAATAGAAAAAATCAGAAAAAGAAAAAAAATATAGAATAAAAGATGGAGGATAAAAAGAGTACGGGTGCCTACACAAGACTGGCTACCAATAGGCTCGAGAAAACCTCCCAAATTTTAAATTTTGTACATATTTAATTTTTTAAAATAGTCACAAGTACCAACACACTTAGTTGTCATACTTTGCTCCAATCAATTGGGAAGAAAAATTAAAATTTATATCATTAGAATTCCTATTGATTGGAAGGGATCCATTTATAATCGAAGGGGAAATTAATACTCTCAAATTTAAGGATATTTGTGAAATAAATTGTTCAATGATAATTCTTCTAGGGTAAGCATAATGAGGTCAATCATGGAGTGAATAAATTGTTCAAGGGAGAGGTCATGAACATTTTAAAATTCTAAATTTTTATTGTCATGCCAATTGTACCAAACCTAAGCCCTAATTTAATTTTTAACAAGACCTTGAGATTGTATGGTTTAATCTAGACCGGATCTTTGACCAGCTGGGATGTCGTTGCTTGAGGACAAGCAACAATTCAAGTTGGGAGGCGTGATCAGAGTCAAAATAACGATGATTTACGTAGGGTTTTGGCTTAGGTTTTGCATATTTTCTCACACTTATGTTTACTTTATTAGAGAAAAAGGCTACTGTCACCCTTCTTTATGTTTTATTGCAGAAAACAAGTTTTGGGACTATTTTACACCAAATGGAGCTAGAATCGGGTCAATCGAATCAGCGACGCTCATCGATTAAGTCTCTGTTACGGTCCGTATTGCCTAATACGGACCAGGCCTAGCACAGACCAGGAGATAGCGCTGGAAGCATCAAACCCTAACCGTCAAGGACCTAATACGGACCGTATCACCTGATACGGCCCGTATCCGAAGGCATCTCTTGCGGAATAACTGCCGACAGCTGTTTCCAGATCAGTTTCTTAGCCTCTACTCAACTTCCACACGTCCATCCACTCCTATATAAGGCCCCTGGGCAGAAGGAATAGTCATCTTTGTAATTAGGGTTAGATTTGATGAAAGAAAGAAGAGAGGAGTGCTTGTAACAATGCCGTTCCGCGGCTAAGTTCTTTTTCTTAGGGCTAGGCAGTAAACCTTGTTACTCTTGATGTTTTGATATATATATTTCTGTTGATAATGATTTCTTGTTGTTGAAACAAAATGCTTTTGTGATTTACTATCTCTTTATCTAACTTCAATGATCTAGTTTGAGTCCGTTAGGGTAGTGACAGTACTTTAATGGTAAGAGAAACTATTTGTATGAATTAGCCTCGTTGAGATTTATTAGGTTTATGTGAAGAAAACCTTAGCAGGGAAACCATAAACCAGACCAACAAAATGCGTACCAAATTCTATCACATGCGTAAAGAAATTCGCAGTGATCTATGTAGTAATTTGGGGTATTTGAGAGATCAGAAATTTGCGTAAGGAAAATCGCAGTGTCCTATGTAGAATCTCGGTGAAAGATCTGTCATTCTTGCGTAACATAAATCGCAATGACCTATGTGGTGTCTTTCATTAAACAACAACAGGAAATCAGACGCAACAGGAATATATTGTCAAAGCGGATTGAGTAGCAATAGTGTGCCGAAACCCTAGGAATTCTCATCTCTATTTTTATTTTAATTACTTTTAATTGCTTCCTAATTTACATTGATCACAACAACATCTCCCAATTTACAGATTTCGTCTAGCCTTTCGAAAGATTGTAATTCGATCGCTCAAAGCATTGAACCAATATTCCCTGTGGATTGACCTCGAATATACTACTCGATAGGATTGTGCGCTTGCAGTCCGAACCGATAGCATTTACGAGTTTATAAATATTAAAATAAACATTGCTCTCTTTTGAGTGATCAAGCTTTTTGGCGCCGTTGCCGGGGATGACCTGGATGACCGGCCAAGGAGGAGGCTCGGCCAAGAGGAGCGGCGGTGGCTCGGCCCGCACTAGGCGGCGCAACAAGCGGCGACGGAGGAGACTCGCACGGCGGCGGTGGCCTGAGGCGGGTGGCGGGTTGGTCTCAGGTGGAGTGGCGCGGGTGACAGCGGCGGCACCAGGAGGGTGGCGGGTCGGCCGGTGGTGAAGGTGGCGCGTCGGCCAAGAGAAGAGAGAGAAATGGTGAGGTGAAGAGAGAGAGAGAGAGATCTAGATCTAATCTAGATCAAGATCAAAATGAAATGATGACATGGATTGGCTTGATTAGATGGAGGGATCTCATGTTTAAATAGACTTTCTATTTTACTATTTTGCCATCACAAAATATCTCATCCATAGAGATGAATAAAGGACTACATAGTAATTAAACATGAGATTGGTCCAATTAACCATTGGCCCATTAAATAATCAATCAATACCTTGCTTAAGCAACTCTCTCCCTCTCATTTAGTTGACCAAGTCAACATAAATGCCACCTCATCTGATCAACCACGTTTGACCATAGTCAAACTTCAACCTCTTCACTATATTGGCCATATCTTTTGAACCATAAGTCCAAATTACGCGTACCACATATCCACACGCTCGCCTCTCAATCCTCTATAACATGGTAAATCTAATTGCCCAAAATAGCAGGATTGATCAACTCCATAATATGTTTAATGTAATTAAACATATTTTCTCATTCAGTCGAATAATCCTTTGTACATACTTGTGTACTAAATTGATTCGACTAATCCTCACATGATTAAATCTTCTTGTGTACAAAACTTGTGTACTAAATAGATTTAATCAATCCTCTTTATACTTCTTGTATGTTGAGTAAATGCTTATTACGAACCTGCGTAACTAAGCATTTTAGGATTCGATGTACACTATCTTATAGTGCACTAGTGGCATCATATACCTGTATGATGAAACCGCTAAAGCCCTTGTAGGTGTGACCTGCTTGGATCTATATCATGTTGGCAATGTAAACTTTTTCCATAAATCAAGAGTGGCATCTAGCAATGCATCATGACTACCCAAATGATACAAAGACGATATGTGACCAGACATCACCGCGATCCAATATAGACAATGCATAAAGCACTGCCTGTGTCGTATCCAATAGCACATGATATTGTTGTGTATTTTAAGTATAGAATATTTCGATACACTTTTAACTTTTAAAATTTATAAACCTTCGTACACAATGAATATGTTAGTTGCAAGCGCACAACCTATCGATTGTAGTATTTAGGTGTCGATCCAAAGGGAGGTAGAGAAACACTAATTTTTACTAAAGTAAACTACTTTAAAACTAAACAATAAAAGTAAAAAGGGGTTTTTTTTGTGTAATTTTAGTTTTTAATGAAAATTAAAGGCTCGTAACAAAGTAATTAAAATTCGGGTGTGATTCAAGTTGGAGAAGTCTAGGAATATTCGGTCTACAATCCCTTGCTAATTCTATCTACTCGATTTGTTTAAATTCATGTTTGATATGACGAGGTTTCTAACCTAAGATGTTAAAAAGTGTCACTTTGTAAATTAATAACGTGCCTAAACAGTTCGGATTTCATGATTAAGTCCTTCACCCTAGCTATCTAAACCATGAAGTTCTCGTTAGCCTATCATATCCTTAGATATCAGTACTTCACGATTAAGTCCTTCGCACCTATATTCAATTCAATTCAAGGGGTCCTAATTAGGGATTCGACTTCACGATTAAGTCCTTCGTCAAACCCTAACCTTAATTCCTGTAGTTCAGGTTTAGATTTCAAATGGTCAATTCTAATCCAAATCCTAAGGTATTTGTGATCATAATTTGGTACCATCATATATGATCCTAATCTACTTCAAGTCTATTAGACCTAAGCGGGATACTACAATTCAAGTACTAATCATGCAACATCACAAAAAATAAATCTCAGAATAAAACATCAAATCAAACAATCATAATAAAAACTAAGATTCGAATAAGATAAAATTAAACAAGTTCATGATACAAGACCTAAACCCTTAGAGAGGAAGACTAGCCTCTCATGGGTGCTTTAACATCCACAAGAAAATATAAGATAAACATGAAAAAAACTGAGAAAATACGTAAGAGAAAAGAATACAACCAATCTCCTAGTCCCTGCCCAAGTTCTTCCCTTGTCGCTCAAGCAAAACCTCGACTTCTTCCTTCTCTTCCTTTGAAATTTATCGGAACTTTGATCACCGCCGGAAAGTGGAGCATAATGACTTCAATTGAGCAATGATGAGCAGTGATGGTTTCTTTTGTGGTCTCCTCAACCTTATATAGCATTTTCTGAACTTGGAGATCAAGTCGTTATATTTTCGGCGCCCACTAAGCCCACTAACTTAGTCTTTTTCTAATTCTGTGATTCTGAACTTGGAGACCAAGTTATTCTAATTTTGGCGCCCACTAAGCTAATTAGAGTCAAAATAATGATGATTTACGTAGGGTTTTGGCTTAGGTTTTGCATATTTTCTCACATTTATGTTTAATTAATTAGATAAAAAGGCTACTGTCACCCTTCTTTATGTTTTATTACAGAAAACATGTTTTGGGACTATTTTACATCAAATGGAGCTGGAATCAGGTCAATCGGATTAGCAACGTTTATCGACGAAGTCTCTATTACGGTCCGTATTGCCTAATACGGATCCGGCCTAGCACAGACCAGGAGATAGCGCTGGAAGCATTAAAACCCTAACCGTCAAGGTCCTAATACGGACCGTATCACCTGATACGGTCCGTAACCGAATATGCCTCTTGGGGAATAACTGCCGACAGCTGTTTCCAGATCAGTTTCTTAGCCCATACTCAATCTCCAGACGTCCCTCCACTCCTATATAAGGCCCCTGGGCAGAAGAAGATATTATCTTTGTAATTAGGGTTGGATTTGATTAAAGAGAGAAGAGAGGAGTGCTTGTAACAATGTCGTTTCGCGGCTAAGTTCATTTTCTTAGGGCTAGGCAGTAAACCTTGTTCTCTTGATGTTTTGATATATATATTTCTGTTGATTATGATTTCTTGTTGTTGAATCTAAATGCTTTTGTGATTTATTATCTCTTCATCTAACTTCAATGATCTAGTTTGAGTCTGTTAGGGTAGTGACAATACTTTAATGGTAAGAGAAACTATTTGTATGAATTAGTCTCGTTGAGATCTATTAGGTTTATGTGAAGAAAACCTTAGCGGGGAAACCATAAACCAGACCAACAAAACGCATACCAAATTCCATCACTTGCGTAAGGAAAATCGCAGTGATCTGTGTAGTAATTTGGGGATTTTAAGAGATCAGTCATTTGCGTAAGGAAACTCGCAGTGTCCTATGTAGAATCTCGATGAAAGATCTGTCATTCTTGCGTAACATAAATCGCAGTGACCTATGTGGTGTCTTTCATAAAACAACAACAGGAAATCAGACGCAACAGGAATATATTGTCAAGGCGGATTGAGTAGCAATTGTGTGCCGAAATCCTAGGAATTCTCATCTCTATCTTTATTTTAATTACTTCCTAATTTACATTGATCACAACAACATCTCTCAATTTTCAGATTTCGTCTAGCCTTTCGAAAGATTGTGATTCGATTGCTCAAAGCACTGAACCAATATTCCATGTGGATCGACCTCGAATATAATACTCGATAGGATTGTGCGCTTACAGTCCGAACCGATAGCATTTCTGAGTTTATAAATATTAAAAGAAACATCGCTCTCTTTTGAGTGATCATAAGCCCACTAACTTTCCATATTTAGCAGTTTTTTAGGCTGATGCGGCCATTGGTGCGGCTTTACAAAATTCTACATTTTGATTTTGGATTTGTTTCCTTCATGAAAGTTGTAGATCTTTTTGTCATGGTTCTTGCAAGCTTTGATTCACCTAAATCGGAGTTCGTATGACCAAGATATGGCCAAAATACAAACAGTGTGTCGGCAGCACGGGCTGAGTGCGTCCGCATTCTGGGTCAGTGCGTCCGCACTGGGCTCGGTTTCTTCTGTGTTGTGCTCTGAATTTTTGCAATTCAAACGGGCATAGATCATGATCCGTAACTCCATTTTCAGTGTTCTACCACTTTTCGGAAAGCTTACGAGAAGATCTACAATTTGCTCCATTTCCTGTAATTTAAATAGACTTTGGCAGTAACTTGGTTCTTGGATGTATTTGACAATAAAATAAGCATAAATACAAAGAATTTGGTACAGTTTGGAGGTCAAACCCTATCCTATGGTGTATAGAAAATTGGCTTATAAGATATCTCTAATGATAAGCACAAGATATGATAGTGTCATTCCTGTCAACTTATCGATTATGTTTCTTGATCTGTGAATCAACCAGGTTCATAGTGCATGCTGTATAATCTGATTCTATCAAGGGGCCCAAAAGATATCATCACTCACACAACAAACTGTCGGAAGTGTATGAGGGATATTAGTCTTCTTGACTTCACGAACTTCACAACACGAGTCTATACATGTCGAGAAGATACCGTTATAGCTCCCTGTTACGGTGAGCGTTAAGCATCAACCACAAACATATATTCTCGAGCATGAAGCACTGAACATCTCAGACGTAAGATAACGACACCACATGAACTATCAATGACACGAAACACATAATCTATTTGATGTTCTTGTATGGTCAATCCAATGCCATATAAACACTTCATATGCATCCATGAGACATTAGACCAGAACCATTCCGATTTGATCTTATCAAATGACTAATTCTCATGTTGATCATATATGTAATTTGTGTCCCTTGCTAATTACTTCGATCAGGGATATTTAGAGGATACTTCCCTTAGTTCATTAAGTTATCTTATAACTCATGACTATCATCTTTAGAATGAACTAAGCAATATCAAACCCTAGGAACAAGTTGAACAATTCAAACCATCTTATAAACACAAATTATAGAGTCAACATTTGCTAACCCATATCGGGATGCATCAGCATAGACGGCGTACTCCACACCGGAGATAGGCATCGATAGAACCGATGCGGAGACAAGGCGGCGCTTGAGCTCCTTGAAGCTACTCTCGCGTTCAGGAGTCCACTCATACTTGACTCCTTTCTGCAGTAGCTGAGTCAACGGTAGGGATAGCTGTGAGAATCCCTCTACGAACCGTCTATAATAGCCGGCCAACCCTAAGAAGCTACGAATCTCCTTGACGCTCTCAGGTCGCCTCCAGTCAATAATAGCGGATATCTTTTGCGGGTCCACCGCTAACCCGTCTCTCAATATCACGTGTCCGAGGAACGCGAACCTCTCAATCCAGAAGTCGCACTTCGAGAACTTGACGTATAGCCGATGCTCTCTAAGTCGCTGTAGCACCAATCGTAAGTGTGTGGCGTGCTCCTCCCGACTCCGTGATTAGATCAATATATCATCAATAAAGAGTAGAACGAAAGAGTCCAGGAAGTCCGTAAACACTGTGTTCATGAGACTCATGAAATACGCCGGTGCGTTCGTCAATCCAAAGGACATGACGCGAAACTCATAGTGCCCATATCGGGTCCGGAATGCAGTCTTCGGGACGTCGCTCGCCCGAATCCTCATCTGGTGATATCCGGATCGTAGGTCGATCTTCAAGTACACCTCTGAACCCTGTAGCTGGTCGAACAAGTCATCGATGAGCGGTAGAGGATACCGGTTGGGCACCGTGCACTTGTTCAACTCTCGATAGTCGATGCAGAGAGAAAGAGATCCGTTCTTCTTCCTTATGAAGAGGATGGGAGCTCCCCAAGGAGATGTGCTCTGTCATATGAAGCCCTTCTCGAGAAGGTCCTCGAGCTGCGTCTTGAGCTCTCTAAGCTCGGCAGGTGCCATACGGTAAGGGGCTCGGGCGACGGGTGTCGTACCAGGCTGGAGCTCTATGCAGAACTCCACCTCGCGATTTGGAGGCATCCCGGGTAACTCCTCTGAAAATACGTCGGTGTACTCGCTCATGATCGGTACGCTGCGTATGTCTACATCCTCGCTCTCCGTCAGGACTACTACTGCGAGATACGCGCTACACCCCGCGGTGATCAGCTGAGTCGCCCGAAGTACCGATATGATAGGAAACCCGGTCCCCGGCTTCCTTCCTATGAAGGTGAAGGATAGTGGTCTGCTGAGGGGTACCTCGGGCAGGGCAGGGGTATGCCCGAGGCGGGCAGCGGGTAGGCGGGTAGGCGGGTAGGGGGGTAGGCGGGTACAGGGGTAGCGGGTAGGCGGGTTTTTTTTTTAAAAACTCCGCCCTGCCCGTCTCAAACCCGTGCCCGTTGCGGGTAGACGGGTACAACGGGCACGGGTACAGCGGGCATGGGCAGGGGTATTTTTTATTTTTATTTTTTCTGTTAATCTGGACCGTTATTTTTAACTTGGAACGAATCTCAAAGCCAAATAATACTGCTCCCTGCGTTAGGCCGAATCTCAAAGCGGTGAGAGTTAATCCCAAACCGTAAAGTGAAGGGAATCTTTTACACATATTGGAGAGGATCCCGGTTTGGATCCTGCGCTACCAGCCTACCACCCAATAGGCGCAGCGCAGTACCCCACAATAATACTAGGCCCCTGCGCTACACCAATAGGCACCGTACAATTACTTGAAATTTGAAAAGGGAATCTTTTACAATTACTTAGTGCGCTACAGGTAAGGGAATCTTTTACAATACTAGGCCCCTGCGCAGGCTGCGCTACACCCCTGAAAAGGGAATCTTTTACAATTACTTGATCTGCACCGTTCTTTTTAAATTGGCACGAATCTCAAAGGGCACGAATCTTTTACAATACCTCTGATTCTCTGTGACAGAGGGATCCCAATTTCCGAACCCAAAAAAAAAAAAAAAAAAATCTAACTCTAATTTGAACAAAAAAATATAACTCTAATTCAAATTCTAACTTATTCAAAAAATAACTCTAACAAATTTAACTTATTCAAAAATCTATTTTAAAAAAATAAATACAATTTGTTCTAACTTATTTTAAAAAATATAAATCTAACATATTTATTCAAAAATCTAACATATTTATAGATTCAAAAAATATAAATCTAACTTATTTATCTAACATATTTAAAAATTAATTCGAAATTAAAAAATAAAATCTAACCTATATTAAAATAAATCTAACATATTCAAATGATCAAATAACATATTCAAAATTTAAAAAATAAAATATAACATATTAAAAAAAAATCCAACATATTTATAAAGAGGAGGGATCCACTTACAACAAATTTGAGTTACAACAAAGTTACAACATTCATTTTTTTCATTTTCAAAGTCCAAATCGTCGATCCAAACCGTTCAACATGATCTCCACAATAAAATGTACTTTCAGATCAAATTTTACATTTTTTTGAATTTTTTTACTATTTATTAAGTATTTTACAAAAAATAGCCATACTTAGACCATTGAATTTTGTACCCATCTTAATAAATAGTAAAAAAATTAAAAAAAATATAAAATTTGATCTGCAAGCACATTTTATTTAGATAATCATGTTGAACGGTTTGGATCGACGATTTGGACTTTAAAAATGAAAAAAATGAATGTTGTAACTTTGTTGTAACTCAAATTTGTTGTAAGTGGATCCCTCCTCTTAAAACATAACCTATTTGAAAAATCTAACATACTAAAAAAATCCAACATATTTATAGATAAACCTAAACATATTTTAATATACACACATATTTTAATATACACACAAATTTTATTTATGTTCCCCAGATGAATGTATAGAAAAGAAAATTTTAATATACACACAAATTTTCTCTGGACCACATGATATATACAAAATAGAAGATGTAATCTACAAAATAAAGTAATAAAATTATTTTACTTAAAAAAAGTATTTAACACTCATTTTTTTAAAGATAAGTTTGAAGGTAACAAATTCATGCACTTTGACCCTGTGAATATAAATATATTCTTAATGAAGAATATAATATATGCTTCAAAAAATTCAAATTTGATTTTTTACAGTAATTCGAATTAAATATAAAAATATGATTTATTCAAATTACATACATTATTTATTACAGAATTAATAAATAATTCGAATTACATACATTATTCAAATTAATTATATTATTAAGTATTATATAAATTAAACTCAATTTGAATCTGTACAAAATCTGAACCATTTACATTCTTTCTGTACGAATTACACGGAAAACTGACCCTCCATTTCAAATAGGGTGTATTTCTCACAAATTTTGCATGACCGACCGTGTACGGTGCCTATTCGGGCAGAGCGAAGGGGGCCAGTATTATTTTGCTATGAGATTCGTGTAAAATGTATTTACGGTTGAGATTTACAAAATAACACTCAAAGTTTGAGATATCTCAGAGGATGCGCGCGTGGCACTGAAGTCTCCAGGCTCCCTGCTCCCACGACCCACGTGCATCGGAAATATTCCGAATTCATATAACCTAAAGTACCTCCAATTTTGATTTTAGATCTGGACCGTGCATGTTTTGGGATCTCCACTCTCCAGGCTTCCACGTGCATCCAGGCTCCCACCGTCCCACGTGCTCTCCAGGCTCTCCAGCACAGATGCATTTCAGAATTCAGACGGTTCGGAGCAAAATACGTTAGTCCCACAATCAACACTTAAATTAATCTAAAGTCTATATATAGTACTGCAGTTCAAATAAAGTACTAAAAGTTGAAAAGTAGACTGATACTCGGGACTCGGGAGTTCAAATGTTCCGGTTGCTACAGTAAATAGTCCGGGTTGCTACAGTACAAAACACTAGCGGGCACGGGTACGGGTACGCGGGTGCGGGTACACCCGTGGCGGGTGCGGGCAGACGGGCAGCGGGCACGGGTTTGCCGGGTACGGGTACACCCGGGTTTGGCACCAAAACAGGCCACCCTGTCCATTTCAAGCCCGTACCCGCGTACCCGTTTACCCGTCTATACCCGGGCACGGGTACGGGTACCCCGGGCAGCGGGCACGGGCGGACCGGGTTCGGGCAGCCCGCGGCGGGCAGTGTCAAACCACTAGTGAAGGATACCTCGTTCGGACAATCGAACCGTAAAGTGTGTCTCTCGCAGTCGACTATGGCGTGGTGCGTGTTCAACCAGTCTAGACCTAGTAGGACGTCAAAATCTCTCATATCTAGTACCGCAAGGTCTACTGCTAGGTCCCTATAGGCGATACGGACCTTTCGGTCCTTGCAAAACCTGTCAACCAGGGCCTGTCTCCCGATGGGCATCTGTACCTCCATGGCCCGAGTCCTAACCTCGGTGGGCCACTCTTGGGTACTCACGAAAGCTAGTGCTACAAAGGAGTGACTAGCTCCCGTATCGATAAGTACGTAAGCTGGACATCCGGATATAAATACCGTACCTGTGATGAGATCTGCATCATCGTGCGTCGGGGCGCTCGTAGGGGGAGGTCCCGATATATATATATATATATATATATAGTTGGCTACGGTGCTATGCATATCATAGAGGGCCTTCTTGCTATGGCTCAATATTTGAGTTTTCAAAATTCTAACAATCGATCCGAACCGTTCAACATGATCTCCATATGAATATGTACTTGCAAACAAAATTTTACATTTTTTAGAATTTTTTTACTATTTTTTAGATAGGTAGAAAAACACTTGATCTGAATGGTACAGTTTCAGATCAAGTGATTTTCTACTTATCTAAAAAAATAGTAAAAAATGTAAAATTTGGTTTGCAAGTACATATTCATATGGAGATCATGTTGAACGGTTCGGATCGACTGTTAGGATTTTAAAAATTCAAATATTGAGCCGTAGCACGGAGGCCCTCTATGCTATGCATAACATATTAGCAATTTCCTATATATACAGGAGTTGGCTACGGTGTTATGCATAGCATAGAGGGCCTCCATGCTATGGCTCAATATTTGAGTTTTCAAAATCCTAACTGTCGATCTGAACCGTTCAACATGATCTCCATATTAATATGTACTTGCAAACCAAATTATACATTTTTTAGAATTTTTTACTATTTTTTTAGATAGGTAGAAAAACACTTGATCTGAATGGTACAGAATTTTCATATCAAGTGTTTTTCTACCTATCTAAAAAAATAGTAAAAAAATTCTAAAAAATATAAAATTTAGTTTGCAAGTACATATTGATATGGAGATCATGTTGAATGGTTCGGATCGATCGTTAGAATTTTGAAAACTCAAATATTGAGCCGTAGCACGGAGGCCCTCTATGTTATGCATAGCATATTAGCAATTTCCTACATATATATATATATATATATATATATATATATATATAGAGACCGGCTAATGTTCTAACGTTATAACTTCGGCCGAAGTTATAACGAGTCGTTTATTAGTTTTTAAAACCCAAACAACCGATCTGAACCGTTCAACTTTTTCTAAATATTGAAATGTGCTTGGAGACTAAATTTACATTTTTTGGAATTTTTTTACTATTTATTAAGCCACTTTGAAAGTTTCTGATCTGGTGGTCCAGAAAATTTTACTGTTTTTTACTGTTCACCGTTGGATCAGAAACTTTCAAAGTGGCTTAATAAATAGTAAAAAAATTCCAAAAAATGTAAAATTTGGTCTCCAAGTACATATTAATATGGAGAACAAGATGAACGGTTTGGATCGGTCATTTGGACTTTGAATCGATGATTTATGGTCCAATGCACAAGGGTGCCTATGCATTGCAATGCACCATAGCCCATATATATATATATATATATATATATATATATATATATATATATATATATATATATATATAATTGGGCTAAAATGAGACGTGGAGTAAAACAAGTTTTTGCTCCATGGCACTATATTTTCATTTTGAAAATCCAAACAACCGATCCGAATCGCTCAACATAATCTCCATATTGAAATGTGCTTGGAGACCAAATTTTACATTTTTTGGAATTTTTTTTACTTTTATTAAGCCACTTTGAAAATCGCTGATCCGGTGGTCCAGAAATTTTTACTGTTTTTTACTGTTCACAGTGGATCAGCGATTTTCAAAGTGGCTTAATAAATAGTAAAAAAATTCCAAAAAATGTAAGTCTCCAAGCACATTTCAATATAGAGAACATGTTGAGCGGTTCAGATCGGTTGTTTGAATTTTCAAAATGAAAATATGGCGTGGAGTACAAACTTATTTTACTCCACGTTTCACCCTAGCTCATCTATATATATATATATAGGAGTTGGCTACGGTGCTATGCATAGCATAGAGGGCCTCCGTGCTACGGCTCAATATTTGAATTTTCAAAATCCTAACGGTCGATCTAAACCGTTCAACATGATCTCCATATGAATATGTACTTGCAAACCAAATTTTACATTTTTTAGAATTTTTTACTATTTTTTTAGATAGGTACAAAAACACTTGATCTGAATGGTACCGAATTTTTAGATCAAGTGATTTTCTACCTATCTAAAAAAATAGTAAAAAAATTCTAAAAAATGTAAAATTTGGTTTGCAAGTACATATTCATATGGAGATCATGTTGAACGGTTCGGATCGACCGTTAGAATTTTGAAAACTCAAATATTGAGCCGTAGCATGGAGGCCCTCTATGCTATGCATAGCATATTAGCAATTTTTCTCTCTCTATATATATATACACATATATACACATATACACACACACATATATATATTGTTACAACAGAGGATGATTGCTCCAAAGATTGCTACGTCTATATTAGCAAACTAAGAAGTCTCTCTAAAACAACTGCTTAAACCGTATTTTATCTAAAACTTGGTTTGTGGTTTTTTTAAGTAAAAAACCAGTTAATTTATTAGTTTATTTAGTTCAATTGCAAAAGCGGTCCTTCAAGCGAACCGAATCAGACGGATGATCAGATCCAATTTTTTCCAATCCAACCGACCGAGTCCGGTACGATTATGATAACACTGGTTAAACCTAGAGAGCCGAAAGGCCTAGTTTCAAGCAACCAATTGAAAGGCAACTATCTGCAGCCGAGAGGCCCAACACTCGGTCTAATGTTTTCTGGGCCACCACCATCTTAGCAGGTAGCCGGAGCCCGTAGGACTAATGGTAAATTAGTAACCTGATTCTCTTTGAAAAAAAAGGGTAGTTGTTGTCAAATAGAAAATAAGTCAGAACAGGTCTTCTCTTGCCCGGGCTGTGTCAATATTGATAGGTCATTCCAAGGTTAAGAGACGTTTCACTATTTCAGGTGGGCCCCGTTATAAGAGAAATCTCGCACCTGGACGAATAAGGTTTACATCATGTTCGATTCATAGGTGAAGAAAAAATAGATTTAAATATAGGCAGGAATTGAATGGAGATTATTCAACCTCTTCTTATTTGGTAATGAACATAATGGAACAAAAATTTCCTTTTTTTTCTTGTTGGATGATCAAATTTAAAGAAGGTAAAAATGCTTTTGAGCTGTGCACATTTGACCCGGACCCATGATTCTTAGTGGATCCTTGGGCCATAACGATAGCGGGCTGTCGACCCATGATCCTGACTCTCTCTTTACATTGAAGAAAACAAAGGGTACCAAAGAATTCAGCGCCATGTCAGCATCGCTGATTTAATAAAGTGCAAAGTCATCTGTTCAAATATCAACGTCGGATTGCCATGTTAAAAAACACCATTAGCAATTTAGCACCTATTTTTTTTTAGGAAATATAAGGGTCAAACCCCCTATTTGATCTTTATTGATGTTGGTCGTTAGCACCTAAATTACAAATGAACATAATTATGAAATTCGTGGTTCATCTATATATATATGGACAGAAAACAATTAGATCTAGACGGTATTAGGTGCCCTGATCAGAAAATTGGAAAAGAAAAATATGATGATAATTGTGGTAATTTTAATATAGTTCTACAGTTAGGGCTGCTAATGAGTCAAGCTCGGCTCAAAACTCAACTCAGCTCGTCATATAACTAAACAGGCTCAACTCGGACTCGGCTCGGTCTTGAAGAAAAAAGCTCGGCTCAAACTCGGCTCATAACTCGCGAGCTCAACTCATGCCAAGCATTAAAAAAAAAATATTTACTTGATTACAAGTCATAACCTTACCTAAACTCTTCCCGCAAATCAAACATAACCAAGCAGTCCGAATGAAAATTATGAATCAAAATCGAGATATATAGCACTTTAGATTTCAAATTTATTCAAAGCACGCTGAAATTGCTGGCAATTTCTTTTCTCGGCCGAGGCAGTCTGATGTACAAAATTTTTAATTTAATCCCTCTGAAAAAAGGAAATTACAAAAGTCCACAAAACAGATCTCAAATCTTAATCAAACTTTTAAACCTTGTACCACTGTTCACAAAAGTAACCCAACAACCGAACTGTTTCATACAAAATAAATTAATTCATACAAAATAAACAGATCCCTAAAGGAGAAGTAAATGAGCAAACAGGAGTTCTAGAAAAATACCAAAATTCTTTTTAAAAAAAATACCAAAATTGGTCAGGGATTCGGTATCAGCCAGTATCAATCTGACCTAACCATAGTGGTATTTGTTGATAAAATACCTATTCATAGCTTTGAGCTGATAAATAATGTGTGAGATAGAGAGATACCTCCCAGTCAAGGTGATGAAGAGAAGAGACTCGTGGGCTCATGAGCTGGCTCGGACTCGGTCCTGTTTGAGTAATAAAATATGAGGCGAGTCGAGTTCGGACTTTATTTAATTTAGAACCTGACTCGATATAATTTATTAAACTGTTCAACTCATTGACTCATGAGCCGGCTCAGCTCATTAGCTGCCCTATCTACAGTTAATAGAAAACTAGTTTTGACCAATGATGGCCACTTGACTTGCTAAGAAACGAATTCAGGGTCCCCATCCACCAAAAGCATTGATAATAAATGCTCCTTGTAGGGTCTCTTGGACAATAAATTTCAGTGAAATTTCACATCCGAAATCTTGGTAGCTGATCAAATTTCAAAAGACGCCATCACTTTCCCCAAAAAGTAAAGGATGATTCTGTGTAGAACTGCGAACAAGGCAGTTGGAACCTTATTTTTTTGTGTTCTAGTTGCTGCTCCGAGTTCATAGAGTATATCCTTTTTTAATGCTCCTATAGGATTTTCTTCTGCTACCCTGAAAAGCTATGTTGCATAAATACGGATACGGGTATCGTATCGGATACGATACGGATACGGCAATACAGCAATTTTCAAAAATATAGAATACGATACGTCTATTATATATATATATATATAGAGAGAGAGAGAGACCGGCTAATGTCCTAACGTTATAACTTCGGCCGAAGTTATAACGAGTCGTTTATTAGTTTTTAAAATTTAAACAACCGATCCGAACCGTTCAACTTTTTCTAAATATTGAAATGTGCTTGGAGACTAAATTTTACATTTTTTGGAATTTTTTTACTATTTATTAAGCCACTTTGAAAATCGCAGATCTACTGTGAACAGTAAAAAACAGTAAAATTTTCTGGACCACCAGATCAGTATTTTCAAAGTGGCTTAATAAATAGTAAAAAAATTCCAAAAAATGTAAAATTTAGTCTCCAAGCACATTTCAATATTTAGAACATGTTGAACGGTTCGGATCGGTTGTTTGAATTTTGAAATTGCAAAAACGACTCGTTATAACTTCGGCCGAAGTTATAACGTTATGACATTAGCCAACCTCTATATATATATATATATATATAGAGTAAGGCTACGGTGCTTTGCAAAGTAAACCCACCCCTTTACTTCGGGCCACTTTTTGGATTTTGAAAATCCAAACATCCGATCCGAACCGTTCAACATGTTCTAAATATTGAAATGTGCTTGGAGACCAAATTTTACATTTTTTGGAATTTTTTTACTATTTATTAAGCCACTTTGAAAGTTTCTGATCCGGTGGTCCAGAAAATTTTACTGTTTTTTACTGTTTACCGTTGGATCAGTGATTTTCAAAGTGGCTTAATAAATAGTAAAAAAATTCCAAAAAATGTAAAATTTGGTCTCCAAGCACATTTCAATATTTAGAATATGTTGAACGGTTCGGATCGGTTGTTTGGATTTTCAAAATCCAAAAAGTGGCCCGAAGTAAAGGGGTGGGTTTACTTTGCAAAGCACCGTAGCCTTACTCTATATATATATATATATATATATATATATATATATATAGAGATTGGCTAATGTAATAACGTTAGAACTTCGGCCGAAGTTCTAACGGGTCGTTTTTGCAATTTCAAAATCCAAACAACCCATCCGAACCGTTCAACATGTTCTCTATATTGAAATGTGCTTGGAGACCAAATTTTACATTTTTTGGAATTTTTTTGCTATTTATTAAGCCACTTTGAAAGTTTCTGATCCAACGGTGAACAGTAAAAAACAGCCAAATTTTCTGGACCACCGGATCAGAATTTTCAAAGTGGCTTAATAAATAGCAAAAAAATTCCAAAAAATGTAAAATTTGGTCTCCAAGCACATTTCAATATAGAGAACATGTTGAACGGTTCGGATGGGTTGTTTGGATTTTGAAATTGCAAAAACGACCCGTTAGAACTTCGGGCCGAAGTTCTAACGTTATTACATTAGCCAATCTCTATATATATATATATATATATATATATATATATATATATATATTTATATATATAATTTTTTATTATTTATATATTGTATTTAGATAATCATAAAAATTCTAATTAAAAAGGTGAATATGTCACAAAAGTCTTATTTACTGAACCAAGCTATAAAAAATTAAAGGCTTAATCTAAGAATAGATTAAATACTATAGTTATTGGAATATATCACAAGCGGAACTGTGGCGGAGTGGTTAAAGGTTTTGATCCTCAACTAAGAAGTCCCAAGTTCGAACCCCACAGGACACAACAAAAACTCATTTGCGCCGGTGTATGCGCGGTTCACGGGTGCGGGCCCAGTTCACGGTCGCGGCTCAGGGGTGCGGGAGCAGTTCACCGGCACTATGGGTTCGATCAGACCGTATCTACACGTATCCCACCGTATCCGTGAGTTTCAACGGAGTATCGATGACCATATCGACTAAGTAAGGATACGCCACGTAAGTGGATACGCCAGCTGACGTATCAGATATGTATCGGCGTCGTATCAGGTGCGTATCGGTATCCGATACATGGCCGATACAGGTACGAAGGTCAATCTGAAGTATCTAAGTAACATAGCTGAAAAGTAAAAAAAACAAAAGGATAGTGTGGAGTCTGTGGACCAATTTTTTTTATAGAAAATACCTCTTCTTTCTCCCGAACACTAGTCTTCAGATTCATTCATACTTCTATTGGAAATTATTTCCATACATTTTCATAACGAGAGCTTAATATAAAAACATAATTTTGTAATTTAAATTATAAATAGTTAAATTAAAATAAGTCGAGTTCGATACAGCCTGGATTTTCTCAACCATTCCATCCTTTTCTTCTTGATAAAATATTAAAATCTCATTATTTATGTATTATTTTCAGTGAAGATTTATAGATTTTATATTTAATAATGAAGAGATGCTAAAAAAATAATTCCAAAAAAAAGTAGTTCAAAACTTGCGAAAGTAATCAACTTGTACCATTGCTAAAAAAATAAAAATTGATTTTGCAAAAGCTAGACAATTTGTTTTTTTTTGTTAGAACAAAATAAGAATCTAATCCTTATTTGTATTTTATTAACAAATGGCAAATAATTCAAATTTTGAACTAAAACTTGGATTACAAGTTTTAAAAAGGACTCAAAATTGACCGAGTATTCGGATTTTTTTTTTTAAATAGAATTACTGTAAAACCATTTAACGGAACAAGCCTTTGCTGTTTCAAATTTAGGATCGGTGGAGCAAAAAAAATCCAAACTACACCGGTCCTAGGGACCGGTGGAGCCAGTTTTGCACAGCCACACCAAGTTACACGCAGGACCACACGGAAAACACCCTACACCGATCCTGTGAATCGGTGGAGCTTAAAAAATGTCTCCACCGGTCCTGTGGATCGGTGTAGGTAGGTTTAGGGTTCAAAACAAGCCAGCCGCACCTTCTCCTCTCTTCTTCTCTTCCCAGCCGAACTGAACCTCTCTTCTTACTTCCTTCTTTCTTTCATTATTTCCGTTTTCTCAAATTCTTAGAGGAGTTGCCATATGAACAGATCGCCACCACCATTGTACTCAGCATCATCTTCTGATTATTATTGTAAGTTTTTTTTTACTCATCTGTTTATATTTAGCGTTGTAAAATTGAAAAATATTTGGAGTTAATTTGGTGTTTGAATTTTGTTCAGCAAAATGTCACTGCTATTGATATTATGGTGGTAACCTCCAAAACACTTCAACAGGTGTTGGTTATGACATAGGGGCTGCATTTACCTTTACCGTATCTGATTCTACCAGTTTTGCTATTGTAAGACGGCAAATATACGTTGGACTTGAATTGGTTCCAAGTCGAGTCAAATTGACAATCAGGGTACGTATGAACACAGCACAACCCGGATCGTACCATTTCTCACTATTTCGGATAGAAAATGAGGAAACTTGGGATGTCATTAAACAAACTGCAGCTCAAGTGGCTGGATTTAAGGTTATAGAATTGGTAGCTGAGGCACACCAGGGTAGAACCCAAATCAGTTATGATCCGTGTCCAGATAGTTTGCCTGGAGGTAGTAACACACCGTCGGTTCAGACCGGCTTTCATCCTGACTCGGGCAGTGTACCTATACCCACCTACACACCTCCGGTTCAGGCTGGTGATGACCCTTGTGAGCAATCAGATCGAGACAATGAATCTGATACAAGTTCTTTTGATGATGACGATTCTGATGAAGCATGGGACGCAGATATGGACGAATTTGAGGCTGAAATGAACGCCCGAGAAGTATTGAAGGAGTGGCACGAGTCGATCCCATTCCTCAATCGAGGACTTAAGCATCCATGTTCATCATTCAACGATGAATTGCCAATGCCATACAAGGATCGTGCATTTTTTGCGAACCCCCCCAGGTTAGATGAAAAATTTGCTGAAGGTCAAATGTTTGAATCCAAAGCCAAACTAAAATCAAAACTTGCTAAAAAGTCATCACACATTTATCTAATTTTACAAAAATTATAATACATATTACTAAAAAGTTACATTAAACTACATGAACACTTAATTACACAAAATTATACTACATATATACTAAATTACACTAAATTAACATCAAATAAATTCTAAATTAACACTACATCACTACATTACACTAAATTAACATCAAATGAACTCTAAATTACACTACATTACCACTAAATTACTAAATATACTCCAAATCAACACTAAATTACACCAAATACTAATTTAACACTACATTTCACAAAAACAATCTAAATATACTAAACAAACTAAATTAAATTAGTTATTCATTTTAATTCGGCTAAAATAAAAAATTATAAAAAAAAGAGATATTTACCTCGTCAAAATCGTAGATCCGAAGAGTTTCTAACTCTCTTAGACGATCCAGAAATTTTAAAACAATTAGATTCTAAAATGGTTGAGTAAATTGAGAGGATAAAAGAAAAAAAAAAAAAAACAAGAAGAGTTCGGAGATGAAAGGAAGGAGAAGAAAGGGAGAGACAGAGATGGAGTTCTGGACCTCTCGGGTTCGAATTTTGGAGATCAAGCCTCCACCGGTCCTAGGGATCGGTGGAGGGAAAGATGGGATTTTCTGTGGCAAGGGGTGCAGGCTGCACCCGTATGGTGCAAAACAGGCTCCACCGATCCCCAGGATCGGTGTAGGTTGGGTTTTTTTGGCTACACCGGTCCCTAGGATCGGTGGAGGCTACATTTCGAAAATCCCAAATCCAGAGGCTTGTTCCGTTGATTTAGTTTACAGTAATTCTATTTAAAAAAAAAAACCGAGTATTCGAGTCAAAAAGTAAATAAAAATAAAGTAAAATTATAAGTGAAGAACTACCAAAAAACACATTATGAAAGGATAAAATGAAACTGTAAAAGCTCTACATACTAAGCTAGTGTAAGTAGCTCCATGAGTGAGTTCAGATTTTTTTTTTTCCCTAAATATTCTTACACATATTTTCCTCCATATCACAAACTTTGTGGTTAGGATCAACTCCCTTAATTAAAGTGTGTAGAGGAAAAGATCAAGGAGGTCTAGGTTTTATTTATTTGAAAAATATCAATAGAGCATTCTTAGCTAAATGGTTAATGAGATTTTATGATGATGATATTACATGTGTTTGGAATAACATTTTAACTGTTAAGTATAGTGTAACAGGTTTAGTAATCTTTCTCCTTTTTGGAAAGATATTATGAAAGAATAAAACTTGGTTGAGATAGGAACAAGTTGGTAAGTAGGAAATGGTCATTCAGTTAGATTTTGGAAAGACAGATGGACATGTCAATGCTCATTGAGGAGTATATCCTAATCTTTATAGTATAGTTTATAATAAAAATATTCTAGTTTCACAAGTCTTTCAAAATAATAGCATTAACATAGAGTTTTCTAAGCAATTGGTTGGTGTATATATATCAAACAGATAGTCTGATTTGATAAAACAGTTTCAATTTTTTCAATTAGAGGAGTGTAATGATAAAATTGTATGGAGATGAGCTATAAATGGTAGATATTCAGTTCATTCATTATACAATTGGTTAGATTTTGGAGGTGTTCCTAATATTGATTTTAAAAGTATATGGTCATCCAAAATGTCTCTGAAAATTAAAATTTTTATGTGGTTGCTTAAACAGAATAAAATTTTGAATTTAGGTAAAAAGGGATGGCTTGGAGATCAATCTTGTGTTTTCTGTCAGGAACATGAGTCAGTGGATCATTTGTTTATTCATTGTTCTTATGCACATCAAATATGGAATTGGATAGCAAATTATAATGGGTTTAATTTTGAGTGTGACATTATTTATAATCTATGGGATCTTGATTATTACATTCCCATGAAGGATGCAAATGTGGTAGAGATGATTACAGAGGCTGTTTTATGGAGCATATGGTTGGAAAGAAACAGATTAATTTTCAGAGATGGAAATGCTAAAAGCAAGTGCTAGGTTCACATATCATTTCTTTAGTTCAAATCTAGTGTAAAAACCAGAAATATGATGCATGCGATATATTAACATATATATTATCTTGTGATGCAAAGGGTTTGGCAGGAAATTTACTTACCAGTTCCATAGTAGAATAGCAGGATGTAATCCCTATGTATGGGCAAGAGATGATCTTTATTGGTGAACAGGTTGCAACAAATGAATATCCTTGAAGGCAGAAGATAAAATAGAAGAAAAGGAGATGAAGATGTCACAGTTGCTGTGTATTTTGTGAATCTTATGTTTTTTAGGGTTTTTGTGCTTAAAAACTGTAATCTTGTCAGCTTAAGACTTGTTTCAGTGTTTTGTTGTGTTGTAAGGGTGTTGTAGGCATGTTCTTCATACTTGCTGTTTATTTAGGTAGTTTTTTCTTTCAGGTTAAATGGTACCAGAAAAATAGTACCATAAACATAATGTAATGGTTTTCATTTTGCAATAGAAATCGGTGGGAATCCCCACTTCTTTCAAAAAAGAAAAAAGTCCCTTAATTTTAATTATTTTCTTTACCAATTATTAGGTGAATAGCGTCATCTAGTTCATGTTGTATAGCGTCCTGTTGAATTGACAATCTCTTCTGGCAAAATTGAACCTAGACAAAATCTATATAACGAACAAACCCATTTCCCAACAAATTTTGGACTTGCATAATATACAGATTGGATTCGATCGACGAGGAGGGTTGACGGTTTATATACGTACACCTTAATTTTATCGTATTCGTTACTAGTTGAGTACAGGAATGCACAATTAATCCTGTAAAATTTTACATACTTTGTAAAGTATAAATATGAGTAAAAGAAACTAAAATGAAGTTGTCTTGGTTTAATTTTATCGAACCCACAAAATTGAAAAGGATCTTTCCCTTTGCCTGTCTCTTTCTCTTTCCCATTCAGACGGTTACATGTGAAAAAATAGTCGAGAAGCTTAAAATTTTGCGAATGAGTTTCATAATTATTATCTATTGAAAAATTGGCTGAATAAAAAGTTTAATTGACTAGTTTTTGTCAAAATATTGAAAAGACTCACAAATGTGGTGGTCAAATTGACATTCCAGCTATTAAAAAAAAAAAAAATACATTCCAGCTGTTTTAATAGAGACAAATTTTGAGTTGATTTCGACTAAAAGTTGAGAGATGAAAACCTTTTTAAAAAACCACGAAATTTGAGTATTTTCATATCTACCACGGCCGCAGAACACCGGTGCGGTCTCAAATGTTGGGACCGCACATGCGTTATGCGACTCCAGCCAAAGGTCCGCATAGGCATTCTGCAGCCCAATATATATATAGAGAGGTCCGCACAGGCGTTTTGTCAAATCAAACTTTGAGATATCTCATACGGGACACGGATTCCAAGAACCAAAAAAACAACTATTAAAGAGAGATCCCCACGTGGCCTGTTTTAGTTAGATAAAAAAACCAAAAGAAAAGAAAAAAAAAAGGAGTCGCAGAATGGTTGTGGACCCCTGGCTGGGGCCGCAGAATGCCTGTGCGGTCTCCAGCATTTGGGGCCGCATAACTATTCTGCAGGCATGGTAGATATGAAAATACTCAGATTTCGTGATTTTTTGGTTTTTTTTTTTTTTTTATAATGGTAACTTTAAAATTTCGGCTCATATTCAGTTTGTTAACTGGGGAAGCATCGACATCTCGTTTCTTTAAATTATACGCAATCATTTATTTTGAAGAAATATAATTATTAGTTAAAGCACAGTTTCAGACAGATTGACTGTACAAACCAAGAGCAGTGACGGAAGGAGAGAATTTTTTTTCTTTTTAAAGGCTTGGCAAACACTAGTCAATTAAAAAATTTATTCAGGGGAGTCGCTTAAACTATAGGGGTGATTTAGGTGAAGCCCAATAAAGTAGACACAGGATTTTGACAAAAAAAATATATTAGTTGATGTAATTTTGAATTATTGTCTAATGAACAAGTTTGTTTATTTCTGAAATAAATTCATTTTTTTTCCTACTCATTTTCTTCCGAAATTTTTATTAATACCTTAAAAAAAATAGCAAATCTGTCACCCAGACTGAATTTTTTTTCAAAATACCCTGACCGCCCCTTCCTGTACCAAATTGTCTCATGATGGGGCGGTCTGCTGCCTGTACCAAACCGCTCCATGATTGGGCGGTCTTCTGCCTGTACCAAACTGCTCCATGATTGGGCAGCCTGCTATAAAAACCTCTATAAAAGTCAGTTTCTCTCTCCTGCCTACTCACAATTCATTCTAACTTAGCTGAAAGAGAAAAGAGGAATAAGAGAAAAACGATTTTTTGGCGAGATTAAGTATTTTTTTAATTTAGTTATATTTATTTTTATTTTTTTTATTTTTAATTTAATAAATTTGTAAATTTTTTAAAATTTATATATAACTGATAAATGTTTATTGGCTAATGTAGTTTCCAAAAAAAAAATATTGCTTGCACTGTATGTGGGCGGAAAAATTATCCGGGGTGCGGAGGGAGCACAGTACACGAAAGATGCAGCATATGACTTCGAGGTTAATAAAAATACCACATTTCTGGAACTTAAGCAAATGATATTCGAAAAGACTGGTGTAAACCCCAACCAGTATGACTTAAACTTAGTAACTAGGATTAACACATTCAGGGGGGGTAATATCTTATTTGTCAGGTATCCAATAACATATGAGGGGTTATGGAGGGGTGTTTACAATCAATTTGAGTCGAGGAGCCATTTACTAGATCTGCAACAACACGCAACACACAACACACTCTTACATTTGAAAACGATAGTCATTTACCAGATTTGCATTCTTGTTGATACATTGGGGTGAACTCTTACGCCACGGAGATAACAAAAGAACATATCCGCAATATCTTCCTTTACACGACATGCGGGACACACTTTCCAATCAGGTGGAGGGTCGATATCGCCGAAGTTCTCGTAAAGAACGCTTCTAATAGTCAGATCATCCGTGGTAGCATATTCTTCAACCTCGTTAGGTGGAAACCCTAAACGAGATAAACATCTCCTCAAGCGGGCTTCACCCGTCCAAATATTGTTAGCGAGGGATATGCGAGCATTGCGTGCGGTTTCACTTCCTTCTTTTCGAAGTTCGATTTTGAGTTCCATGGTAAGATCTAGGGTTTCATCAGACCATGATGGATTAAACAATTTATATTAATTATAAACAATTTCTAACCATTTCTAACAAATTTTGGACATTTCCTAATAATTTCTAAAATTTTAAATTAATTCATAACAATTTCTAAATAATTTTAGACTACAAAAATAAATACAAAAAAGTTGAGGACTTACATGCAAAAGGGGAGGCAATATGTTGGAAAAAGAGAGAAAGAGAGGAGAGAGAGAGTGAAAACTTGAAATGAATGGGGTGAAAAACGAGAGGAGTACCCTCTAATATATAGGCAATAGCAGACGGCCCAATCATGGGGCGGTTTGGTACAGGCAGCAGACCGCCCAATCATGGAGCGGTTATGGTGTTTTTAAAAAGTTTCAGTCTAGAACAAAATTGCTATTTATTTTTATTGAGGGTATTAATAAAAATTTCGGCATTTTCTTCCATACCCAATTTATTTTCTTCTCACTTCGATTCCTGAATTGCCACTTTGGAGCCATATATAATCAGTAGTAGGTAATTGTTTCTAAATTCTGTGGAGCAAGTGTTGAAATAAATAAATTGCATATAGTTAAATGTATCAAAGTATTATTTTGGTATTATAATCATATCATATTTATACAATTTATATTAATATTTTTTTCATTTTTTTAAAAGCTGCTGGACTATTGACACCATACTGTCTAGATGATTAACTTAATAACTGTTAGCTATACCTAAGCTACTAATTTAAACTAACTAACAAATACATATATGAAAATTTGTTTCAAGTGGAGTGACCGGAATTAATTTAACGGAACTCCCCTTCACAGAGATATGTACAAATGGGGTCAATTGACCCTATTTTTAATTATTTTTTTATATTTATGTATAATTTTTTATATAATTTAGAGTAAAATATTATTGGTACTATAAAATTAACTTCTATTCTTTGCCCCTTCATTAGCTTTATTTTATTTTCTTTTTTTTTTTAAACCTTGAGAGTAACGGTCAAGTATCCTTCAAAGTTTTGTCACTGTCCAAAAACTTCATCTTTTAAACTATTTGGTGAAATAAATAGACAGTATATTAGCTTATACTTTGTATATATGTTTTGACTACCTGACATTACAAGTCTGAAATAATGTACAATTGTGAAAATGAATATTTTATATTGATTTTGACGATCTTTAGGGAAATGTTAATTTTATTGTCTGATAAAAGACTCAAAGTTTAATTTCACTTGGACCTCACCTTATTGTTTGATACTAATTAGTAGCATTTTGTTTTTGTGCATAATTTTCTTTAAGTTTCAGATCTATTAATAAAATTTTAACTTGACAATATAATTAGTTTAAAAAAAAACAATTTAGTTGAGTTAAAATGTTGTCAAGACTCAAGACTATCAAATATTAAATATTATGACTATTTCTTGGATTTCGTCCGGCAACAAATATCTATGTTGAAGAAAGAGTTTTAAGATTTTGTTCGATATCTTTTAGTTCTATCTAAACAAATAGTTAAAAATTATTGATATGATCGTAAAATCTATTCAAGTTCAAGCTGGTTTTGTTCGTCAAGACGAGATGTGCTTTTTGAAATTGATTTAATTTGATCTACAATTTAAAACTGAACTACTACTGAAAATTTGAATCATCCTATATTATGACTTTTGGTGAAAAATAAATTTTACATGGATAATAATACAAAAGTGTTGAATAAATTATAATTATGTGAGGTTATCTTTTCTAGCTTGTACGATGTAGTAATTTATAATTGTTCGATTGAAAATTGATGATTTGGATTGTAAAAAAAAAAAGTACGGCAAAACTTGAAAAAAGTGGAGAGAATCTAAATCCTCTTATAATGGTAGAAGCTTAATGGACGGATCCACCATGTAGATGAGAGGAAATCGTTCAGTAATTTTTTGCAACTTTTTTATAGTAATAGAAAAATACAAATTATTTTTCTTTATCATTTACTATTATATCATTTGTTTCGATGAAATGTTTTATTGTTTTTTATGCTGATATTTTTCGACTAATATGAAAGATATATAAATCCGAATTGTTCAATTGTTTTTTATGCCCGTACTGAGACGAATGGATTATCAACCACTTTTATAGAGTCTAAATTTTAAAAAAGAAATCTATCTTTTATCATTTTACGTTATTTTTATAGTATAAAAACTAATTATCAAGAAATGTAATGCATTGACATATGTGTTTTCTTGACGAATGTAATTAAGTGTAATTCTCATCCGCATCACCCACACACTTATTTTATCTAATTAAGTGTTATGTGGCGAATAATTGAATTTTTATAGAGAATTTAACATAATAAAATATATATGCTCTAAAATAAGCTATAAAAAACTACATGCGAGCATAATATAATTTATAAAAAGATTTAATAAATTAGTTGGTAAATCATAATAATTTGTAATTCAACTTATATTTAAATTATATTTAGAATTATACAAGTTGGATGCTATTATGGACAGGGCATTGTTTATATCATGTTGTTGGTCGAGTGTGATCTTTCTGTGGACTGGCAGTGTTTTTAAAATGTGTCAAGTGCAGGAAGATTTATGTCTATGTCCATATTGATCAACGTTCAATATTCCTAATTTGCTACCTTTCAACTTGATTTAGTTTATTATTTTAAGCATTTTAAAAAATTATTTTCATTGGTTGCCTGGAACTGAAAAACAAGTTGAAAGTGAACTGGTGTTGTCAGAAATGTTAGCACTTAAAATAAGAATTCCTAATTAAAAAGATTACTAATAGAAGGAGATGCATTATTAATGTGAAGTAACCAGACAATTTAATCAACTCTCTGTCAGTGTGACTTATTGCAATATATTATACTGTATTCTTGCTTTTGTGTGACTTATTGCAATATATTATGTTGTATTCTTGCTTTTCTCTTCACCATTCAAACAAAACGAGGAAGGTGCTAAATTTTGAATATAATTAAATGTGATATAAATTTTGTAAAATAATGTTGATATTATATTTGATTTTCTCTAATATTTTGTTGGCATAAAACTATATAACTTTTACTCATTTATGTTTATGATATCAACATAAGAGCTTGTTATATATAATTATTTATCTATTTGAGGCACAAGCTTGGTCACGCTGATTTTACTTTTTCATATGTAAGTTGTGCATGTTAGATTAATCATGCTAAAGGCATTCAAATAAGTTGCAAAAAGTATAAATAAGAAGCAATATTTGTTGTAGCCAAAATAATTATGTAGTCATAATATATCAATTAACGGTGCACGAAAATAATTATGGAGCCATAAAATATCTAGTCATAATTATTGGAGGGCAATATTTGTTGTAGACAACAACCATTAGTAAATTTAAAAAATGTAAGGAAAATAAAGATTATAACCCTTAAGGGAAAAAAATAAGCTAGGAAAACCGAATTAATTTTGTCACTCACCATGAATTCAATCTATATGTAAATTTAGTATATATCCTCTATACACTATTAAAAATAAATCTACAATTTTAATAATAACTTTGTGGTTTATCACATTTCTCGAATAAGTTTGAATGTCAATATATTCCTTCCCTTAAAATACTGTAATGAAATTGCAAACATAATAAGAATACAAAAAGCATAACCGTGTTACTGTGAATTTTATAACAATGTCCCTAATTCATTTCAAACTTACATTTTGCATTAATCTTTTTTTTTCCATAACTTGAAAAAAAACTAGTATTCTGAAGACATGTACCAAACCACTGGTACCATGCTCTATGCATACATTTTATATTAATCCCGTTGACCTTCTTGAAATACTGAAGGTCAACCAACCTGAAAATTATTAATCTAAATCACAACAATTAGCGAAAGGTCGTAAAAAGCTGTGAATTCTGGTTGACTAAATTAGCTCATAATAGTGGTCTTCAGTCTTCACAACAGTTCATAATAGCTCGTCCCACTCGCCTTCAGTATTTCACCCATATTTTCCAAAATCTATTAAGTTATCCAAAAGTAATGGTCGCCAGTTACTTGGTGTGTTTTTTACGAATACCTTACAATATAATTAAATAATTTAGCTTTACTGCGTAGGTATGAATACCTTACATTTTAGAGAAGAATAAATTTTACAAAAAAGTTGAATTTGCCCCTTGTGCTGCCAGTAACCATACTTAATTAACGCGTCAGTTAGCCAAAAAGACGTTTAGGAGATGGAATACTGGGACTGTTAGTCGCTCCCAAACATTTTAGACTATATTATATAGAAAAAATAAATCGAAAATAAAAGGTATCGTATCTGTTGGAGGAATAAGGTGAAGAGATAAAGTGATAAAATTTATCATCATGATAAAATTCATCTTCTTATCCCTCTATCCTTCTGTACATGATTATAGAATAAAGGAATATATAACTAACAAGTGATAATTTTATTCTTAGAGCATCTACATCGCTAATTGTTTTTCGATTTATAATCCGCGCTGGCAGCTTTCTTTTTAATTTAGCGTTGTAGGACTCTTTCTAATTGCAAGTTTGCTTATAAAGAAAACATTTTCTATCTGGCTAAAAGAACTACTCTCATTGGCTGTTAAAACCATTCCTTTCTCTCTCTTCCCACCCAAACAAATAAAAGACAGAAAAATTCTTCACTGGCAGAATCGTCCCCCTCTCTCTTCCCATCCCGATATTTTTATTAAAACCCCTAAACAAATAAAAATTATCAAATCTGCTCCCACTTCAAAATTATAATTATTTCTACCCTAACCGCCCGTGGACTGGGCGGTCCACTTTTCCCACCAGACCGCCCAGCCACTGGGCGGTCCACTACCAATACCTGACCGCCCAGCAGCTGGGCGGTCCGCTATAAAACCCTATAAAAGGGGTTTTTCTCTCTCCAGACGAGCACAGTATTCATTCTTACACCCCAGAAAATTTCCAGAACCGAAAGAGAGAAATTTCAGGCGATTTTGAGGCGATTGAGCACAGTAATCAGCACAGTAATCAGCACAGTAAGTACAGTAATTTCAGCACAGTAATTTCAGCACAGTAATCCCAGCACAGTGATCCCAGCACAGTAATCCCAGCACAGTGATCCCAGCACAGTGATTCCAGCACAGTGATTCCCGCACAGTGATTCCTGCACAGTGATTCCTGCACAGTGATTCCTGCACAGTGATTCCTGCACAGTGATTCCAGAACAGTGATTCCAGCACAGTGATATGCTGGTTGCACTGTATGTGGGCGGGAAGTTTACCCGGGGTGCGGAGGGAGCACAATACACTAAGGAAGCATCATACGGCTTCGAGATAAATGAAAATACCTCATTTGTTGAACTGAAGGGTATTGTGTATGAAAAGATCGGTGTGAACCCCAACCGGTGTGATATAGATTTAGCTACCCGGATTAACACAGTAAGAAGTGGTAGACCTTACTATACCCGATATCCAATAACAGATGAGTCGTTATGGAGGAGTGTTTACAACACTTTTTTGTCACAGGGGGTAATGGTAATGGACTTATATTCCAGGAGAGTTCAGCGTGATCCCGGGGTTGGAACATCTAGGGAAAATAGAGGTTATGATCAATCGGGTTATGACAACCCGCGTCACTCGAGTTATGACAGCTCGAGTTACGAGCACTCGGGTTATGACAACCAGGGTAATGAGCACTCGGGGTATGACAACCCCCGCCACTCGAGTTATGACAACTCCCGCCACTACAGTTATGACAACCCCCGCCCCTCGAGGTATGACAACCCCCGCCACTCGAGTTATGAACCGCCCGTATCACCTGTTTATGAGAATTATGTACCTGATTTTACCACCGATCTACCACCACCACCACCACCTCCTCCTGAAACTCCAATCCAACCCAGATTTCCATCTGCACCACCATCAATACGTTTAGTGTCACCCATTGCTGTCAGGAGAGACCTTGACCTTGATGCTGAGCTCGATGCCATACCACAAAGAAATTTGGAAACCGGTGACGAATGGGAAGGGGATTGGGATTCTGATCACGAGTCAGAAGGTGATGGACCTTTTTTACCTAAAGAAGACAGATTTCCGATTAGAGGTCGGACAGATAGGCATCCGTGCCCCACATTCAACGATACCACTGCTTTTGAAGAGGCAGACATCTCATTTTTTGGGCCGCGTGTCAGGTACAATCAAGAGCTTGCTCCGCAGCAGGTTTACACCAACATAGATGAACTTGTGAAGAAAATACATGAGGTCCATGTTCACGGCAACTGGGAGTGCATAATTGAAAAAAGGGACCGAAGAAGGTTGGTAATTATTTGTAAAGACAAAGAGCATTGCCACTTCCGTCTATATGCAACCCCTGTGGGTAAGGGCGAGGCATGGATTATTAAGAAGTGTGAACCACCTCACACATGCAAGGCTCCGTCATCAAGGAAAGACCATGCAAATCTTACGGCTTCACTTATTGCCGATGTAATTGAGAATGACATTAAGGAGGACCCATCGATGAGCCTTAAGGAGGTCGGTAGAGCTGTCAGACGGGTTTACAAGCATGTCGTCCCAAAATACAACAGGTTGTGGAGAGGGCGTGAACTTGCGATTTGCCGAATGTTCGGTAGCTGGCATGGGTCATACGACTTGCTTGCACCATTGCTGCAGGCCATAGCAAGTACAAATCCCGGCACTGTCTACGAATGTTGGAATGTAGGCGTACCGACTGTCGACAACGCGTTGCAATTCAAGGCCATAGCATGGGCGTTCGGTCCATGTATTCAAGCTGTGCCATACATTAGACCGGTCATCAGTGTAGATGCATGCTTCCTGTCTGGCCGTTACGACGGGAGACTGCTGATTGCATGTGCATATGATGCTGAAAATCAGTTGTTGCCTTTGGCCTTTGCAATTGTTGAGCAGGAGGACGGGGAAAACTGGGGATTTTTTATGAGGTTCGTAAGAAGACATGTGATTGGCAACCGGTTCTTTTGTGTCATATCAGACCAGCACAAAGGAATCAAATATGTTTTTGATCGCCCAGATTTCGGGTGGGAGACAGATTGTGTGCACAGGCTGTGTATGCAACATATTACAGAAAACCTACACAAGAACTGCGGATCTGGAAAATGGGTTGCAGATACATTCAGAATTGCTTGCAAGAAGAAGAAGCCGAGAAGGGTGGAAGAGATGTTCAAAGATTTTGCCAAGGTATGTATATATGACTTATTTGTTAACTTATATTTTATGACTTATATATGAATTATTTAATCAAACGTTTTATTTGCAGTACTGTCCAAAGGCAAATTTGTACTTACTCAAGGTCGGAAAAAATAATCCCGCCGATCTGACTGAGCCACCCGCATATGAGAAGATATTTCAAGCCCGTGATGGAGGTTTCCGATGGGGAATTATGACCACAAATGGGTCGGAGTCCTTAAATGCTGTTTTCAAGCAGAGCCGGCAGTTGCCCGTGGCAGCAATTGTGGAGGACACCTTCTACAAGTTAAATGCATGGTTTGTTGCACGGCGTGCTAAAGCCCAGGAATTACTGTCAAGGTATGTATATTTTTATTCAGAGATTTTGCCAAGGTATGTATATTTTAATTTGTTGACTTATATTTTCTGAATTACTGTTCAGGAATCAAACGTTTTCAACAAGGGTGGAGGGAAAACTAAGGAAACATAGGGAGAAAGGTGCAGCTATGAGAGTTGTCCCGTACGGGGATAACCAAATGGAGTTCGAAGTGCACGTTCCAGATGAGTTTGCTCCAACCGGCCGTAGACCGGATGGGACTATGGAGTTTGTGAAAAGGATGTTCAAGTATGTTGTTATTTTTGCACCTGACAATACTGTAACATGCACTTGCCAAGGAATCCAGTTGGCCCACATACCTTGTTCTCATGTTATGGCGGTGTGCCAAGAGAGAAACTTCAATGATGATGACTATGTCGCTGTCATGTACCGGACCGATTACCTTGCGAGTACTTGGGGTGCATCTTTCCATCCTTATCCCAACCAGTATCAGTGGCCGCCCTACGATGGTGATAAAGTCTATCCCGCAAGCGGGTGGATCAGAAAAGGAAGAAGACCCCACAAGCGGCAAGTAATGACCATGGACGAGATGGAAGGTAGGCGAATGGGACATCAGGCCCGCCGTTCAACAACTGACAGGCAGCGAGCAGGTACGGTTAATTTTATTTTGATTTTATTTTTTATTTGTTTACTTATATTTTATTTTGATTTTATTTCAACTGGAATGCAATGCAGATTCCATTAACGCAGCCAACGAAAGAGAAAATGCTAGAGTTGTTGCTGAGGCTTCCGGTAGTAGCCACCGCAGTCATGAAAGTCCAGGAACCGGCAGTAGCCATGGAGAGACATCCGGTAGTGCCGCACAACCAGCTGAAACCAGACCCAGGCGTCGTATTTTGAGTTTGTTCGGCCGTCGTCGCTGATTACCAAGTTTTGTTAAATTATGTTATGAACTATTTTAGATATATATTGTGAACTATTCTAATTGGTAGTTTATGAACTATGCAATGGATTATTTGCCTCGATTATTTTATATGCTTCATTTTTGTTATTTTTATTACTTAATTACGTATACAAAAACTAACACCATCAAATATAAACAAACACAGAACTAATGAAATAAAGTCTACGACATAAATTCCTAAAACCTAAAATCGCCTCAAAATCGCCTGCTCAATCGCCTCAAAATCGCCTGAAATTTCTCTCTTTCGGTTCTGGAAATTTTCTGGGGTGTAAGAATGAATACTGTGCTCGTCTGGAGAGAGAAAAAACCCCTTTTATAGGGTTTTATAGCGGACCGCCCAGCTGCTGGGCGGTCAGGTATTGGTAGTGGACCGCCCAGTGGCTGGGCGGTCTGGTGGGAAAAGTGGACCGCCCAGTCCACGGGCGGTTAGGGTAGAAATAATTATAATTTTGAAGTGGGAGCAGATTTGATAATTTTTATTTGTTTAGGGGTTTTAATAAAAATATCGGCTTCCCATCCAAGCAAAGAAAAAAAAATAGAAAAACTTTCTCTTTCATTTATTTCAAAATATATTCGTTATCGATTGTCTCTCGCCATTATTGATGTCTCAGATGGATTCGCCTTTTTATCCTCTATATTTTGAGATCTCTGAGATTTTAAACGTCGTTATTGATGTCTTAGACAACAACTATGGAAACGCGCATGTAGTGAGAGTCAAGGGGCATAGCGATGTGGACGCGCGTGGAAGCCGTGACGTGCGTGTAGGTACGAGTCGCCGTTGCGAAAGAGTGAGGCCTCGGCAAGGATAAGGAAAATAGAAGAAGAATGATAGCAAAATAAGAGGGAGCATGACACCTCTCTCTACCTATTAACTACTTCAATTTTTGTTTTTGCTTCAATTTTGTCTGTGAGAGAAATATAGAAATGAGAAATAGAATTATGGGAAGAGAAGAGATACCGTTGGAGAGAGAGAGGGGTCCCAATAAATGAGAGAGAAAAGGGAGAGACTGAGAGACTTTGAAGAAGGGGAGAATTGTGAGCGACTTCTACTTCGAGCGTGAGAGAGGAGCTTTCAGCGTAGCGTTAAAAGAAATTAGAAATTTACCGATGCAGATGTTTAGAAATTAATATCAACTTAATTATATTTAGTGCCAGATAGACGGTCTTTCATTTCTTTTCAATTTCTGAATTGTAGATGCTCTTAATTTTTATCCTCCTACCAAACATGTTAATTATCTTTTTATGCTCACAATTTTATTTTTGTATCAAACATAATTTTATAGCCAGTATTCTATTTTTTACTAGAAGTTTGACTATTTTTTTGAAGAAATATATTTTTTCCTTTTTCCTTTTAGTAACATTTATAGTTTTGAAGGTTGTATATATATTTTTTTTCATTTTGACCAATTAAGTTCAACTCGTGCATTATTTCGTACTATAATTAAAATAATTTACTCATACCAAGAAATAAAATCGGAATGCCACTTCCTGTTACACCAGATGACACAAAAAAAATATCAATAACAATTGAAAGATTGCGTTTTCTAGTTATAAAAATGAGGAGAAATATAATGATTATTAGGTAAAAAAATACGAAGGAATTTAGTTTATGTTAACATAATAAAATTATTAATTTACAAAAAAAAATCATTTATTATAGGTACAATTCAGATTAAATTTCACACAAGCAATCTCTTCTTAATCTTAATTTACCGTACCCCATCTGAATAAAGTGCGCATGATTAACATTGTGAATTCAACTTCATAAAATTAATGTTTCATTCTATTTTATTTTGACAAAAAAATATTTTAATAAAATAGATGCCGAAATTTTAAAAAAAGTTCTTATTTAAAAAAAAAACTCTCACTATATGCATTTATTATATTTAATTTTCTTCATATTACACAAAAAGAACGATTCCAAAATTCATTCTTTTTATGAATTTCATCTGTCAAAGTTACCTGATATAAATAGCAAAATATCATCTGCCAATAAATCTGGTCTACGGTAAACATAACGGACGGAGAGCAGGTAGATATTGGCGCCCCTAATCCTCGTGTCTTTCTCTGTTAGTATTCTAATCCAATAATCCCTATCCTTTTCATTGCCCACACTCAAACTAATTAACAACTGCAATTAACCTGCCAGCCATATCTCCAGTCTCAACCACTCTCCCCTTCGTCTTTTTCTTTTCCTTTTTACATTGTGATCTGCTTATCTATTTATCTTCTCTCTATTATATAAATCGAGCTCTCATTACGTTGCGCTCCATTGTTTCTCTCAGGCTGTTGATTTCACATCGTACGGATGTCGATCGCTGCGCTCCAGAGAGGTGTCGGAGGAGAGAAGGCCGGTGTCGAGAGCAGGATCGAATGCAACGCGGCTGTTGTGGCTCGTGGTGTGGTAGCTGGCGACGATGACGACGATGACGACGATGACGACGGTACCTCCTCGTCTATTGGGAAGGAGAGCGAGAGCACCTCGGCCGTGGGATCGGGATCTCAGTGTCAGGAGGAGTCCGATGAGGTTCAGAGCTCGTATAAGGAACCGCTTTGTGCTTTGAATGCGTTGGAGGAGTCTCTCCCTATCAGGTATTCTTTATTTCTTTTTCTCTAGCTAGTTGTTTCAATTTATTTTGTTCTGGTATAGAGTGCTTTTACTGTCAGGGCATAAACTGGAGAAATGCAACTTAATTTTCTTAATTTTACTTTTGGCAACTTTTCTCAGCTTATTAAAAAAAATGTTTTAGCATAGACAGTATCTAATTTTGACCTAAAATGGAAAAAGAAAACCCAAAGATTAATGCTTTGACTAATCAATATAATTGGATTTGCTAAAAGGTCCTATAGAGAAGAGGATTAATTAATTAATAAAATATGGAGAATCATTGTACAGTTTATGCAAAAGATGTTACAGAGGTTCTATATTTTTTATTAAAATAGGGACCCCAACATAGCCATCCAACGGTCAAAGCATTGGATAGTTATGTTTAAGTTAAATACAATTATAGGAAACTTTTCTCAAATTTTCAACTGACCCAACATAGCCATCCAGAAATGTGTGTGTTAAGTTATTATGATTCAATAAATATAGAAGTCCGTTTTAGTTTCCAACCAAATGTACGTTGTTCCATCAGTTTATTTAAAAAAAATGCTATCCCAGCATTCCTTATTCAATTAGATATAGCAGTAATGATGAAACAGAAAATTTATCATTGCGGGGCACCAGCATAAATATTGCACGGATAATAACTCAACTAATTCTACAAAACTATAGGGTATGTCCTTGGAGATAATTTATGGCAGATAAAATCCAAATTAAAATTGTTTGTTAAACTTAATTATAATAGATACAAACTGATAATAATAAAGACATTGTTAAATTAATAACAATTTTTTATACTTAATTATAACTTTTACCTTATTATTCTAATTTGTAAAGGAAAAAAAATACTAATAGTTAAAATAATTACAAACTTCAAACATCGTAGTTTTTGTAATTTCCCTTTATGCAATCGAGTGAAAAAAAAAATAAATAATGTCGCAAACAAAAATGACGATAAAGACTTGCTGTTTCCTATCACATACAGAGAGGACAGGCAATTCAAATACAATTTCTAGGATTAAAATGTTCCAAAGCAGAATGAAATCTTTACATTTTAGCTTTGTTGTTGCTTTCTTCCCTTCGGCCTTGCAAATGCATGTGGGTTATAATATTTTGGGCTTCTCATAGTATTGGAGGACTGCTGTGATATTCATAATAAACTAGGTCTCAGTTACCTAGTTAGGGGGGCTGAAATTAACATGCATATAGGAATTGTTGACCCACTGGGATTTTATGCATGTATTCCAATCATCATTCCACATAGCAAAGCTACATTTGCTCCTAGCAACTTAGGTTATACTTGGGCATCAAACACACAAGTTTATCAAGAAAGTTTATTATAACTAATACTTTTCTTGTTGGAACCAAAACAGTGGGAATACATCACCATTAAAGGTACCAACTATGACCCTAAAAATAAATAAAAATAAAGGTACCAACTATACTTCTAAGCATTGAGTAATGGTTGAATTTTGGTGATTTTTACAAGTTTCATGATTATGTTTAACATGAGGTTATAGTCCGTAAGGTTGTGGTTAACATAATATATACTGGAGACTCATCGAGCAAAGAGAAAGTAGTGAAAAATACAATTAACTGGTCCTCTTTGTTGAAAAGATGCTGAAACTGCAAAACTGCAGTTGAGGAGGGTCAATTTTAGGAATAAGGAACAATGTTCTCATCCATTCCCATTTTATATCAAGTAATTGCAAAGGTTTAAATAGCGTTTATCGCGTCATAGCGGAACGGCTGAAAAAACGGCGCTATGGTCATATAGCGCCACTATAGCGCGAAATAGCGCACTATAGCGGTGCTATATGGCTATAGCGTCATAGCTTTTTTGGTCCGAAAACGCTATAGCGGCGCTATAGCGCTGCTATAGTGCGCTATTTAGAACATTGAGTAATTGTGATATCTTTCCTTTGTGAGGTCATAACTTTAACATTTTAGCTTTTTATCCCACACAGGATCTTTTCTTGCATCTGACATCCTCCTTTTTTATTTATTTTTTTCTTTCAGACATGGCATCTCGAGATTTTACAAAGGCAAATCAAAATCTTTCTCCAACCTTCGAGCTTCTTTGTCTCCATCTGGCTCTTGTAAGGACCTTGCAAAAGCAGACAATCCCTACGCCAAAAAACGAAAGAATGCGCTCGCCTTCAGTTTAATGTACCAACAGACATCCTACCAAAAACCAACAAGCTTTGCACAGAGCCTGCTGAGTAGTTTTGATTCAGAAAGCAATGGTGATGTTGGGGAATCAAAGCGGCAGAAGCAGTCAGATGAGCATACAATGAATAAATAAAATGGTGAGAAATGGGAAAATTGCTTGGTTCGGTCAACAGATGGTTGATAAATTTGTCAACAAATACATACTTTGCCCTTTGTATTATTTCAATCAGGAGATGGTGGTCAGAGAAGTGATTGGACCAGGATTTTTTTTAAATGGTCTTGCGCACATTAGATTTCTGCACCTGTTTTGCACGTCTGGCTCAGAGAAATATACTCCTTGATCTGAGCAGACAGCTGAAAGCAGAGGAAGGTTAAGATAAGACCTTCAATTGTGTAGGAGCAGCATCTTCCTTCATCAGGCAGCAACTGTGGCAGTATTGTTACAGGTTAAGGTGGCTAGCACATTTGATCCTTGTGCATAAATTTAATACTCAATTCAGAGGAGAGATGCATCTTCCCTTGAATTCTTGATTTAGAGTTTTAGACAACTGGATAGGAGCTATTATTAGGAGGTCAGCACTTCCTTATGTATAACCGTGGTGGCTAGGGTTTACTAGCTTTGAATAGAGCTGGTGATGGTGTTTGCTAGGTTAGTGGACCAACAAACTTGGTTTATTTAGTCAAGAAGAAGACAAAGAACATAACTTTTTTCTTTTCCATTTTTTAGGCTTCAGATGTAACAGATGTAAAGGATTAGGGCTGAATAGAAATTATGGATGTCTTGTCATGGGCAAAGACAAGCCTATAGAAAATTAAAACAGAATTGTATTATATTAGAATAAACTTTTTTGATAAAAGGCATAGAATGCCCATTTCATGCATTATGAAATCAAGTTAACTTACATCCAAAGTCAAAGAAGATAACCACAGTTCTAAAGTGAGAAATAATGTCTTAACATCGAACAAAACACAAAAGCTCGGTGCTTAAGAAGCCACCAAAACACCGTTATAGAAAACTCACTATCTAAAACTAAGCCACATATAAAATGGCTAAAATAACGAAAGGATCCTAAACTCGGATCGAAGCAACAAAAATCGGACTTCATGTTGTTCTAAGCTGGTGTACCAGCACCCCTCAAAAGCAACCCACTATGGCCGCCATCTTCATTACCATGGTACTCTACCACTTGGGAGTCGGCCGGATCCCATACCCGCAACGGTATTGCATTGAGATCAACCGGAAGCCATTCTTCGGCAGCCTCTTTAATCATTTTGTCCATATGACATGTCCAATATTCAAAAAGAGAGATTATGAGTAATATGATAGTGCGAACACTTTTTCCTATACTAGAGTGAAAGCAAATTTCATTCCTTTGTTTCCAAATCGTCCAACAAATTGCACTAAATATTACTAAAAACCCGATTTGTTGAGTATAGTTAAATTGACTAGCAAAATCGAAAATATCAAGACATGAGAGCCAATTCGCCAGAAATAAGTGACTATTGCCTAACCAAAATCAAATCTGCTGAGCTTGAGGACACCTAAGAAAAAGATGGTTAGTATCCTCATTAGAAGTGCAAAAATGACAGGTCATTATATTAGAATAATAAATCGGAGATTTCAGGGTCGTGTTCGAAAGTTGCAGTATTGTAAGGATAAAATTTTATGGATATGAAATTCTAAAATTAAATTTGTAAAATTTCACGGGCACGAAAATGGCAGGGAAATCTGGAAGAAGCTATAGAAGTGGAGATTGCAATGGGGAAAATACTCAAATTAAAAAAAAAAACTTATCATTTTCAATTTCAAAATGATATTTGTTGAATTGCATAAAAGATTAATATATTATTCTAAACATTGAATAGTTAAAAAGTTAAAATTAACATTGAATTTATTTGAATCAAAATAAATAAATTAAATGAAATTTATAAAAAAAATGTTTATAGTAGAGATCAGAAAATATAAGAAAAATGAAAAATACATATTAAATATCAAGAAAAGTTTTGACTATTAAAATTGACGAACTGGTATAGCAGATATCTGCCAATTTAGTATGGTAACCGTCAATCATCCATTTTAAATTCCAATTATTGGTTTTACTAGCGTCCTATGATAACTATGAAGGAACGGAATAAATCTCAGATTCCAATTTTAAATTTTTCACAAAGTAAAAGAGTTCCCTTCAGATTATTAGAGAAGAATTCACCACAAATTGTGGGCTTGGTCTCAACTGTACGAGAAAAAATATTTTTGAATTCCACATCTCCTTTTTCCTTCTCATATCTCTGTATCGCATTTCTCCGTCTCATATCTCTTTTCTCCTTAATCATTCAACCAGTGTGCACAACAAATAGAAACAGCTCCAGATACCAGTAATATCTCTTCTCTCTTTCATGTTTCATTTTCCATATTTTTAGATATAGTTATTGATCATCAATATAAAGCTGACCCAATACAGATGGAGGTTTTTAGTTGACCTACCGAGTGCCAGAATAGTAGCACAAATATATACGAGGATAGTTATAAATAAAGGATTAATTGGACTAATTATTTAAAGTGATATCGTAGCGGAATTAGCACTCTTATTAAGTATGCATTAAGACATACTTAATTTGAGTAATTTTGATCTCGTGACGACTAGTACCTCAAGGTCCTTCGAGAGACCAAACATATTTTGTCACAAATCCAAGTTGTAGTATTTTCAACTCTTGGAGCATGAAGAATACTTGTATTCATGTCTGGAATGAAGGATGTCATCACAAGTCTAAACATCACCGACAACCTTGCACCACAAATCTTGCGGGAGATGGCAAAGAAAGAAGGAGGATGGAGCTAAATCAAGCAGCTTAATTGAATCGGCAGTACATAGCCTTAATAAAAAAAATGTTAAGTCTTCTAGTTGATTAGATTTTGAGAACAAATAATTCATTTCTTGATACATACACAATACACAGTAATATTTAAGAAAATTAATCATGTGTCTTTACAATTAGTCAAATAAAAAGACGGAATATTTTCTAAAACATGTTACATATTTTATTTTTTTTAATGAATGATAAAATAGATTTTTTATAAATTTAAAATGAGTTTTAATAGAAAAGACAATTAATTGGATAAATTTTTGAGTTTTTTAAATTTAGAATAATAAACATGTTATGAATGAATCTATGACACTATACATTGCACATATTGATCCGTATTATGAATTAATATCTTTACTTCAAAAGTTTAAACAATCGACTTGAACCGTTCAACATAATCTAAAATATACTTGTATATTAAATTTTATATTTTTTAGAATGGTAGAAAATCACTTTAGACCATTCAAAAGTAGATTTTTTTTGCTATTTCTCGGTAGAAAATTACTTAGACCATTCAAAAGTAGATTTTTTTTGCTAACTAAAGAAATAGTAAAAGAATTCTAAAAATGTAAAATTTAGTTGGCAACCAAATTTTCATGAAAATCACGATTCAAATAGACTATTTGAACTTTGAACACGAAAATATTAATCCGTAGTACGGATCAATTCGCGCTATGCATAGTACCATAGCCTCACTCATATGATATTTATGAATAAAAAAAAAACAATACGTAATTTTGTAATTTTTGAATAATATACCTGAATTTTTTCTTGTTAAAAATATTAACTTTTAACTCGATTTACCAAAAGATTTATTCTTCCTTGCACGATTCCATATTCTCTACAGTTTCACGCTCGGTCTAATATTCTGAAATTAACTTTCAGTAGAGCGATTGAAATTAGGTAGCTTTTTAAAGTTTTAATCACAGGGATCTAGGGCTGCAAACGAACCGAACCGAATCGAACTTATCTCCAGTTTGAGTTTGGTTTGAATTAATTTCGAACTAAGTTTGGTTTGAATTAATTTCGAACGAATTCAATTTCGATCTAACTCAATTTCGAATCGAATTTTTTACGAACTCAATTTCGAACTTTTACGAACTTTGTTACGACTTACGAGTTATGACTTATGGCTGGGTCATAGTTCGAAATTACAACACTTCAATAAAAACTCAGGCATTCTGAATTATAATTACACAGTACACCAAAGTTTATATCAAAGTTCATTACAAATATCAAAATTTATATCAAACACTAAAGTTTAGTACAATCAATCAAAATTCAGTACAATAACATAATCCAAAGTTTTCCAAATAAACCAACAGGAGCAACATCACCAAAGTTTTCAAATATCCAACGTATTCAAATTACAATTTAAATATCAACAGAAGTACAGAACAATCACTAAGTCTTAGAATTATTACAAACACAAATATTATCCTAAATAAAACATTAAAGTTTATTTTCAGCGAAAATTAATAGTTTACGTTTAAGTTAATTTCGAACTAAATTTGATTTGAATTAGTTTCGAACGAACTCAATTTCAAATCAAATATTTTACGAATTTTTTCGAATTAAACTCGAATCGAATTAGGAACTACGAATTTTTGGTGCAGCCCTACAGGGATCTGTTTTGGGACTCAGGCCACGATTAAAAAACGGTCTTAATTGGAAAAAATTAGTAATTGGAAGTGCGGGGTGATCCGAACTCGGACCAAGGGCTCTGCGGATTTCAACAAAATAGGTGGCGGAGGTCGATGTCCAGCGGCCAGCCAGCAAATAGCGGGGGTGGATTTCACTCGAGAAAGGAGACCCACCGCTCTCCGTTGGAGTCTCCACCTCCGGCTTATCTCTTAGTCTCTTACATCCCGCCTCCTCGCCTTCGACTTGTCTCTCCGCCTCTCTTTGTCGCTCCGCCTCTTCCCTCACAGCATCATCGCTTCACCTCCTCCTGCCTTGTCTCCCTCCTGGCCCGCTTATCGCTTCCTGCACCCTTTCCACTGCCTACTAAAGCCAACACACAGTGAGTAGTGACTGGGTGGAGATGGAAGGTTACGGAACAACCTAGGCGGGGGAAGGCTACAAGCTGACCTCCCTCCTGTTGAACGCTGTAAGTCGTCGATTATTTATTAATAATTCTGGTTCTCTTTGGTTGTATTAGTTTCTTTTCTTTATTTCCTTAATCTCTTGTCATTGTAAAATTTGAATCATGTTAAACTGAGTAGTTCGTGTGCTTTGGGATGCTCTATGGAATGTTTACTTAGTGAATAGCAGTCCCTTCTTCGGGGGGTTGGCGGGGGCGGGCAGAGTTGGGATTTTTTGGGGTTACAAAATAGCAGTTGCTGTGGTGGAGGCCACAGCCCACTGCATATTCAATGGTCTTATGGTCTATCAATTTCTCTGCTTTTGTTCATAATATTGACATTTGCTGTTTCACTTTTGGTTGGACTACTATTAGAAGTCCAAGTCAGATTGTCATGTTGAGAATATGTATTTCCCCATTATTACTTGGCTTTGCTGAAATTATAAGAGAAGTCACAGTCGAGTGATCCATCTCGAGGTTTATGGTCATTTGGACACTATAACCCACTTTCTACATTTTTTTATAACACAAAATTGTGTACTCTTTTTATTGAAGCTGAGCAGATGATTGGCGATTTACTTTTTGTTAATGGTTCAGACAGTAGTGACTGCTATTTAGACACTGATTTTGTTGAAGCAAAGAAGTAAAGTGATATTATTTTAGAGTAGAACTAGGGGGTTCTTAAGCTCACCAAGTTCGCTTAACTCCAAAACCTATCAGAATGACTTCAAATGACGAATCCAACCGTTGAAACAAATCTACTTCACGAGTGATGTGTTAACATGTCAAATTAATAATTTTTCGAATTAATTTAGCATAAAGTCAAGTGAAAAAAAAGCATATAAGTTAATTTTAATACGTTCATTTCTCATTGTTTTTTTTACCGCTTGACTTTATACTAAATTAATTCAAAAATTTACAAATTTGATATGTAAATGAGTAGATCGGTTTCAACGGTTTGGATTCATTGTTTGAGGTTATTTCAATAGGTTTTGGAGTTAAGCTCACCAAAGAGCTTGGTGAGCTTAAGAACACCCTAGTTCTACTCATTATTTTGTATGTTGATGAGATATTTACTTCAGGTCAAAACTTATCATCATTGCTATATTACTAGTTATAACAAAAAAACTCTTTAACTCTTGGAGAAAGCTTAACATAAGTTTATGGCCACAAACATATGAATAGAATTGGTAATACCTGCGGTTCGGTACTCCAAGGATGCAGAATTGTGTTATTGAACCTGAGACAGGAATAGCATTAGTGGGCAGCTACCGCCTTTTGCTTCCAAGAGATGAATACATTTAGTTGCAATATGACCTTCTAATTTAGTGTAAAACATATAATGTAGAAGTTCTTTGACACTTGGAACTCAAGCTGCTACCCCTCACCACTGTCTATCATTTATCCTATTTTCATGTCTGGTTTATCATACATTTTTACAATTAACTTAGCTGGAGTAAGCTTTAAGCAATGCAAGTACAACTTCAATTTCACTACTTTTAATAGACTTATCACAACAAAGAACTCTTTTGCTCTATTAGGGACAATGCATCTCCCTCACTATGAAGGGAATTACTCCAGAAACATACAGCTGTCATCTGGCGATTTTGAAAGGAAGAGGAGGGAGGGAGCCCATTTGGTTCTTTTATATATGGTTAAGTGATTTAATTCTTCTTCTTTGAATTTACCAGATTTATGATAATTATTTTCATTTGCTTGGAAGCTTCTGTTAACTTTTATGGGGAGTTGGTTGGCAATAGTTTTCTTTTCTTTTTTTAATTTCCCTTTACCAGCATTTTGTCCTTTTACCTACCTATCAGGTGTCCTATTATCTTTAGCCTGTTGTGCTAAGTATTTGTTAGTTATGGTTAATGTCAAACAGTATTTTATTTTATTTTTGTTGGGCCCATCATTTCCATTAATAATTTGTAGTATATAGGTGCTTATTGACGCAAAAATCCTTTGCGATAATCTTTTTTGAAAAGCTTCGCACAAGCTGCGAAAGTCGATCCTTTGCGATAATCATTGTCTAGAAATTATGAATTCTATAGAGAAGCAATTTAGGTAGCATGACTTGTCTGTTTTAAACCCTTCTCCTCTTTTAAACGAGATAAACAGGGCTTGTTGCATTCATGTAGCACTAACTTCACAATATCCATCCTTTCTAGCCTAAAATATGGCAATACTGACATAATATGTAGATGACTCACCTAAGAATAAGAAGTGGTCAGGCCTAGTGCCTCACCTGTTAGTAACAAGCCACTTGCAGTCTAAGCCTCAGCCTAAGCTTACAAATTCAGAAATATGTATTATGTATCCAAGTTTCCTTATCCTTGACCGCCTATCCTTCACATGGTTGCTACTTGATCTGTCTACTACAAAAATAATATTTTTCTAAATTAATCCTAAATCAACTGTAAAAGAAGGGGCCATAAAACAAAAGGAGGCATTGCTCTTGCATCTCCATGTCCTTAATTTCACAGAGAAATTGAGAATAGATACATTTGAAACATTAATTATCTTTGTTGGTTCTGGTTTTTAAGCATCAATTTAATAATTATTTTTTTGGTGTTGCCTCAGAAATCAATCTCGGATCCTTTTTTTCTTAATTAGACTTGGCTATTTCTCAGTGTTATCTTTCATCTTATAATCATTAAAGTAACCGCCTTAAAGAAAGGAGCTTATCCAATTGAGGTGTAGTCGTACTCATTTGGGGTTCTCCAATTGCAGTATTGTCATCAACTTGTCATGCATAGCATTACAACTAAGTTTCAGAAGATCTATTGGAAGTTTTATTTTTTGATGATTTTAAAAAGTGTTTAGTATTTGAAAAAAAAAACCTTGTCTAAGCAGACATAATAATGAACTATTTTTAATTCATAAAATGCGGATCGGCTCCTGTTCCTGGGGGTCATCTCATAGTGATTGGATATATACATGGACAATAGTTGCTGGATACTCCCTGAAAGTTACTAGATATAGGGAACGACACTTATGAAAAGAAACTCTCCTGCAGTATTGAGGAATACTCTTGTGCAAAAAGGATCTGTATTACTCAATTAGACTGACTTGCACATTTGTATTTTCAGTAAACTTACTGAAACTTTGAACCATGCTTCTCCTACAGAGGAGGTACTTTTATTCAGATGTCGTACTTGTATTTGTAAATTTATACTCTTTTTTTTGTAGAAATTTATAATTCAAGCTGCTTTTTATATTATATAGGGTCTCCGTATCATTGAAGTAAGACAGAACAGAATACCACTTGTTTCAAAATAGGATGTCTGTTAGCAAGTTTTTTGCTTGGAGTATTTAATATTAATCAAAACCATCCTGTATTGTTCTCTTCAGGAATATAAAGCACCTTATGGAGTTGCTTGACCTGATACAAATACAGAAGCCAGTGAGTTTGATAAAAGAGAAGTGAGTAACAGTCATTTTTTTTTTTTGGCTATTTTATCTTCCTTGAAAATTCCTTTATGAATAACTGTTGCTATTCAATCTTTCCTTCTGTATTACACAGTCCTATAGCTGCTTAGAGAAGGGAGAAGCCACTCATACCAAGATTCAGAATTGTAGAAAACAAAAGTCTACATATAGATTCTTCTGGAAATAATTGCTGAATTAGAGGATGCAAAAGGTTTGACATCATTAACTTCATTGTTTTATTCAGTCTTCTAATACGTCATTGTTGATATTTCAGTATTTTTGTAAAGTTGAAATAACCGTTTAGGAAAATCCTGGTAGATTGTTTCTACTTCAATTCAATTGGACGCAGTTTGTTAGTTCATTGTCCTTTCATTTTTCAATAGACTATTCTTGACAACAATAGGAATCCCACAAGTATTAGCATGTGTTTGATCGTGTGCGTTCGGAATAAAGATTATATCTTACATCTCTAAGGGACAATTACATGCAAGTTTGATTTTTCTCATATATCAGTAATTAGGATTTCATGCCTAAATTTTCTTAACATATTATTAGGGTCATGATAATAAAGTAAATGAAGCACGACTAGAGTAATCAAGATTATAGAAGATGAGTGATAATCTTGTGAAAACATAGTTTGAGGATGTCCTGAGTTAAATTCATAATAGGTTAATATTTTTCTAAACATTTACAGTTTAAAGAGACAAAAATACTTTTCCCCAGTGGTTTGGGCAAATTCATACGGAGGCAAGGTCATAGTTTTAAGACTTTGTGAGGCCAAAATTTGACTAAGTGGCATTATAGTCTGTTGGGCTTCTGGGTTTTTTTTTTTGATGGAAATGTAAACTAAGAGGAAAATGGACTTAGCATCTAGAGCATTAGGATCTGTTGACAATTTAAAAAAAAATAGTTCATGTGATCCATATTGTGCCAATAAAAATAATGAGATTCTGTTCATGTTGTCCCCTTGAACACTATTCCTATAAACTTATCTTTTATAAACTTATACTTTCGTTTTGAACTTATTATTAATTGATAAGTGACTTGTCATGATGCCAAATGATTCCATTATCATGGAATACAATCCCTAAAAAGTATCTAATGATGAAGCAAATACACGCATTGAACATTCACCATCCAAAAACTTATCAACCAAAGTTAGGAGTTCTTTCCTTTTACTACTCCACACACATACAACAAGTTATATGCATCACCATTCAGAAGGTTTCGATCCTTTTATTGATCGTACATTTTTGTGTGTATCTGGATGCTTTTGTTTTCCATTTATTATTCTAGAGGTACTAAGATTTTCCATTTTAACATAGTAAGTCCAAATAGATAAAAATTTCTTTTTCCTTTCCATTTAGCAAACTTAATCCTTAGTCCATAGTTTTGGCACTGTCTCATGTCCACACATAATTTCTCTTTAATCATCACTCTTCATTTTGTTTCTTTACTATAAAATGTGGCTGTTTTTTGTCACCATTTGTGTCTGCATATACATACCCAAGCATTCACATTGCAAGATAATATCAGTTAAGCAATATCCTTATACATAAAAATTAATGGATAGGATACAATGACGATGGGTTTATTAGACCACTGTGACAAGTTGACAACCGACAACAAAACTCATCAGAATCAAGCAAAATTCAGATATGTTCTCCATCAGGTACGTTGTGTATCAAAATTTTGTGCACTTTCAAAAATAATCAATCAAATGATTGAAAAAATAACAGTTCGGTTTTGTTGGGTTTTGGTTGGCGACCAAAGATTTTATTTGCATTTCAGCAAATTTGATACACAGCTTATCTAAGTGATAAAGATACTTATAATTTTAATTTTTCAATTATGGCGAGTTTCGATTTCAGTTAATAAGGTTTCCTAATAAATTTGTTGTCAATATATCCCATCTCATTAGTAAAATGGACCAACTTTACTTATTACGGGCTAATTCAAAATGTATAGTCAGTTAAAAGAATAACATTGATAATTAACACTGGATATATTCCATGAAAAAAAACACTGTAAAGATATATGTAAACTTCTGATAATTAACACTGGATATATTCCATGAAAAAAAACACTGTAAAGATATATGTAAACTTCATGATCAAATATGGATCCAAAATGAATGTTGAAAATAGTTAGCGAAAGGCTTGAGGAAGATACACTTGGTAATGAATAAACTTCATATATTAGGAGTTACTCTATGCTGACGTCAGAGTTTGGAGAACGAAGTGATAGGTACTGGTTGGAGTAAGGAAACATTTCCTATGCAAATTGAAACGGCTCTTGTATTCTTATTACCACTGGTGGCAGATTCAAAGAAGAGGGATCGTCTCAAGGAGGTGGAGTAGGCCCAAAAGGTTATTGGATTACTCCTCCATCCATAGAAAGCATTGCACCATTGGATTTAGAACAATAATGCTTCTTACAAAATCCAACGGTGGGCGTGTTATTTGGATGAAGGGGCCTTGTAGAACCCCTCAGACTTCCTATGTTCCCCTCGCGAAATGACCTTATGCATTTACGGAAATAATACATTCCCTCTGCACCTACTTTGCGCTACCTTTCCTTAGATATGTCTACCAATTAATTTTACAGGCCACCAAAATTGGAAACAAAGAATGCATAAGTTGCTTATTTGGTGCTAATTTTTTTTAGTCTTGTTCTTTTTCGTTTGGTTTGAGAGAGGAGAGAGCGAGTGGATTTCCTTCTTTTTCCTTTCGTGAGCGAGAGAAATTATGGCATCACCGTATCAGACTCGAAGTTCAACACAAAACAAAAGAAAGTATACCACGTTGGATGATTATAGAAATGCAATTCAGTGGGGGAACTTGTAAGTGATGTTGTTGTTTCTCTGATGAAGTTTTTTTGTTTATTAGATCTATTTCAAATTCTGTGAATTGTTCCGATCATTTTCTCTGCCAGTATTTCTGCAGAAATTGACAGATTTACCTATAACAAATCTATTTGTGTTGTAGCACTGGTGTTTCCACAGCCCGTCACTTGGAGACGGCTCCTCCGATTTCTCATCAAGAAAGGGGGAACTTCTCCGGAGAAAGGTAAAACAAAAAATATGAATACTTAATAAAAAATAAAAATTCTATATGCATCCATTTTTTTGTTTGAAGTAAATACCTCGTAGATCTACCCTAGCTTTTTCTTCCAAATGTGATTTTGGACACATGAATGTAATTTTGTTTGGGAGGCTTGTAAATGTTTTAGAGATCCGCTACGTTCTGTTTTCTATAATGGTAATTTTTAGGTGGAAAAATCAACAAACAATAGAAAAATAAATTAATGCAAGTTTATTTGGTATGCGAATGAATATTTTGTAGATCTACTTTAACTTTTCCCTCCAAATGTATATTTTGAGGTGAAAAAAATTAGTCAAAATAATAGTACAAGAAAATGCAATGTTGTTTTATATATTATATGTGGATCTGCTCTAATTTTTTTATTCTCCAAATAATTTGTCTTTACTAGTTCCTTTTGAATTATGAAAGGGGAATTTGGGATAATGCTAATATTGTTTATTAATTCAACATGCAGATCTCAGTTTTCATCCTTCTCCCCGTTAACAATGCCGCGCGAGCACCGTGTTTCTCTCTTCTCACTGTTGGGACTCAATTCACCAGAAAGGTACAAAAAGGCTTTGTTTTGGATTGTTGGTAGATAATAGAATTGTTGACAAATTAACTGCTAGTGTTTTCAATATTTCAATACTTGTATCCAGTTAAAAGACTTTCTAATCATGTGGTAGGTTTTGCTTGCCAAGTGTTTTAAACCACTCTAATAGTCTTTGATTATCAGTTGCAGTGCTCCAATGTTCCATTCCTCAGGAACAAGGGTTGCCCACAGTGATCCAGTGTTCCCCTCGTCAGGAATAAATGATCCTTTCAGTGCTCCAATGCTCCCTTTGTCAGGAATGAGGGTTCCTCACAGTGATGCAATGGTCCCTTCGTCAGAAACAAGGGTTCCCTACAGTGATCCAATGTTCCCTTTGTCAGGAATAAGTGTTCCTTCCAGTACTCCAATGTTCTCTTCATCAGGATTAAGGGTACCTTGCAGTGCTCCAATGTACCCTCCATCAGAAACAAGTGTTCCTTATAGTGCTTCAATGCTACCTTCATCGGGAACAAGGTTTCCCAGCAATGATCCAATGTTCCTTTCACCAGGAATGAGTTTTCCTTACAGTAGTCCAATGTTCTCTTCATCAGAGATAAGTGCTCCAATGTTCCCTTCATCAGGAATAAGTGTACCTTACAGTGCTCCAATGTTCCCTTCGTCAGGAATAAGTGTTCCTTACAATAGTCCGATGTTCTCTTCATCAGAGATAAGCACTCCAATGTTCCCTTCATCAGGAGTAAGTGTACCTTACAGAGCTCCAATGTTCTCTTCATCAGGAATAAGGGTTCCCCACAGTGCTCAAGTTTTCCCTTCCTCAGGAATAAGGAATCTTCCACCTTATCAGTCAAGTCGACAGAGCTGTCTGCTCCATGTAAGGTAAGGAAATAGTCTTAAATTTAATTACTTGTTAATGTATTAAATGTTTGTTTATTTTGTTCAAATGTTCTAGAAAATTGAAATCTCATTGAATTTTTTCTAACAAATATATTGTAGCCCAGAAAACCCTTATGCTGCACCAAGGATGATGTCTTTACTACCCCAGCATGAAAGGTAGCTGAATTGAAGCTTGAATTTTAGGAAGATTTGAGGATTTGATATATTTTTCTTGAGTTTCTTTTTGTCTAAATTGTAGCCCAGAAGTGTCTTATCCTTTATCAAGAATGGTGTCTTTACTGCCCCAGCTTGGAAGGTAAGTTGAAGTATAAAATTTAAGAGGCCTAGACATTTTACTAATGATTGATATATTCCTCAAAATATGTTTCCTTTTTGTCTAAATTGTAGCCCAGAAGTGCCTTACCCTGCACCAAGTATGTCTTTAGCACCCCAGCATGGAAGGTATATAAGTTGAAGTTTGATATTTAGGAGGCGTACACATTTGTCCTGAGGATTTGATATATTCCTTGAAATTTTGTATTTTATATGTAAAACATAGAAAATAGTAATGATTACTGAATACTTCTCTAATAAATTTAGGTCCTACTCACTGTGGCCTTTCTTTAAAGGGATGATAAGGAAATTCAATGGAATATATCAACCCTGAAAAAAAATAATTTGTTCTTGAGAAGTTGTGTTTAGCATTGCTATTTTGTATGAAACACTCCCAAGGAATAAGCAATTTTTTGGGGGAGAAGTCCTTTTCAAACCTTAATTATAATTGTCATTTGGTTGATGCATCTCTATTCCGGCCTATCCATGTAAGAAAGAAGAGAGCACAACAAGTAACTTTCCATCTCAGGTCATTGTCCTTGTAGTACAGCTTTTCAAATGCCAATATCCTTTACAGATATTTTATAGCCTCCTTTACAGTTAAAATCGACTCCTTTAGTGATGCTTGAGGCAACTGATAATTCAATTATGCAGGGTTCAGAACATTCCTGGATCTAGCTTCACCCCTGCTGTGATAAACATTGAGAACCCTCAGAAGAAGGTGAGATAAAATGTTCTCTCTACATTTTGCATGTTCATTGTCTTTTATTGTGTTATGTTTTGTAACAACTTTGTGGATACCAAGTTAGTCGAGTAAAACAACAATTAGAAATAGGGAGGGATCACTTGACCACAAGGTAATATGCAGCTTATTAGTGATGCGAATATACCATTCAGGATTTTGTTATGTATTCATCCTAACATAACCTATTCATGTTGAAACGTAGCCCAATTTATCAGGTTAAGTCAATCCAACTCAACTCCAGCAGGAATATCACGAAATCAAGCAAACATAAGATGTTTTCATGTCATAATTTCAGAAATGCCTTTTATGTTCCATATGAGTTTCCCAATAAACTAATTAGTGAAAATAAGTACATCCAGTTAATAAAAGTACATCTCTGGAATATGTTAATGTTTAAAGTAAGTTCCCTTTCAAAACAGTTTAAATCAATTGTTGCCTAGTGACAATATCTTCTTGTAACACTGAATTAGCAAATTAAAATATATAATCAATTGGTACTTCTATAATATATGAGATGAGGCTTTTTGATGCTGGGGATTCCATTATCTGAGAGACAACTTTCCTTTTCCATCAATTTTCTAATTGTAAAAGTTTTTATTAAGATTGTCTGATTATGAATCATGTCAATTGCTTATTGAGCTATGTAGTATTCCCTTGAAAATTACATTCAGACATAGGCTTGAACTGGATCCAATTCAATTCTATGCAACAGTAAATATTATAACTTCTCAAGCACAAGCTTGCTCATGTTATGATTTTGAGAAAACATTTCATCTATATGATATTTGTTCTTGATTTAAAAAAACTAACTAATAACTGTAATTAACACCAGAAAGATTAAAAAATATTTCTCCACCTGGAAAATGTTAATGGTAAAAGTAATTCTCTTTTAGAACTGTTCGAATAAATTAGTTAACTCATTTTTTACAGAATGGTAATGGTGAAGTAAATAGTCGCTACTTAAAGGTGAAAGAGTGTATAGTTAACTCATATTTTTACATGACAGGTAAGGGTTTTTGAGATTGGATCATCGGGCAACACAGGGGCAAGTTATCTTTTTCCACTATTTTCTTAATTGTATAACCTTTTGGTGCTCTCTTGACAATTAGATTCAGGCATAGGGTTCAACTGGATCAAACTCAACTCCATGCAAGAGTATAAATTATATTTTAAGCAAGCATAAGCTGTGCTTATTAATGAGTAAACCAAATTTTTAAAATATGCTTCTTCTGGAAAATGTTGACGTTTACAGTACTTGCAAATCTTATCAAACAATTATTGACTGAATGGCAATGATTTCTTGTACTAAATGATCAAATAAACTCTATAATCAACTGGTCCTTTTATATTATAGGCTAGTCTATTTGAGGATAGAGGTTTTCTTAATTTTGAAAATTCTTCATTAGGACTGTCAAAATGAGAAGCATCTAAGTTGCATACTAATTTTTGGTGGGACTGTGTTGATATCTTGGAAATTACATCATTACAGGCATCAATTTCTCCCATTGCTGAACAACTGAAGACTGTTACCGAGTTCTCTCAACTTCTCAATGAGTATGTACCAAGATAATGTTTACTTCTTTTATACCAATTTTTTTTTCAAGAAATAAGAAGAAATAGAAACAATACATATGTATTAAAGATAATTTCTAAAGAGAGTTCTATACGCTCATCATGTATCAGAAGAGAAGTAACAAAAGAAGTATTGCCTCAATATAATTTCGTTCTGCTGGTATTGGTAAAGGAAAAACATACTCCATATTCCTTTTAGACAGGGTGAAAACTGAAATCAACTACTGAATTCAAAATATAAAGTAACTGAAAATGGCAATTCAAATTTCCCAACAAGGGCTGAACATTAGAAAACCTTGGGATTGATCCTTTATGTACAACTGCAGTTAACATATGGGTTGTTTACAACTCTTGGCCTGGTTATATGACTTGATATAATTGAAACCATCTGCATTTCTTCCATATAATGTAGGACCTCTGTTCCAACTAGCATGGCAGATGATCTGAGTGGGGATAGGCTTTTAGTGAACTCTTACACACCGATTGACCGCATAACAGAGGTATACTCTCTATCTTAAAAAAATAAAAGCGAGAAGTTTCTTCGTAGTTGTTTTTCATAATCGTTATCAAACATTGTTCACATTAAACAGGTTTGGAACACTGTCAACCGTAACACCGTCAATGATAACTCTGGGGTTGATGAAATGAACAATTGGTGGGACAAGGTTTATGGCGAAGATCCCAAAGAGTAGTCTGTGTAAACTTTCGACAATTTTCGGGTATTTTGAATAAATCAGATGCTGAATGTTAGAAAACAACATTGAACTGGCAGAGTTTAAATGGTTGCTGTCTTAAATTGGCAGAGTTTAAATTGGTTGCTGCATTGAATTGTATTTGGTCATTGTAACAATTTCTGATCTCTCATTTCACTCTATATACCGTTGCTTTTGGGAGTACTCTCTCTGCAAATGCTTTTGAAATTTTAGTTCTAGTATTTCCAAAGATTTGAGAATTCAAGTTGATCTTTTAATTTGGACTCGCTCAAAACTTCAAATCGTTGCTAGATTAACGGCTAAGGTCACAGTATTTTTATATTTTTATTTAATTCTAGCTTGCAACTTTGGCAGAACTCATCTTCTACATGTTTTTTTTTTACGCCTGAGATCCTTTTGAGTATAAATTTATCATTTGAATTGGTCTTTTACATCAATAAATTTTAAAGAGTATTGTATAGATGTCTCATACTTGCGTCTAGTAGTCTCTATATAGTAGTATTTTTTTTAGGGAAGTGCTATGCTGAGGGCACAAATTAAACTTTTGAGCGCTGAGCTTGTTAAATTCTTGTTTTACCCCTGCTCACTTTTTCCGACTTAATTAAAACATAGAGAAACAGAGCTAATAAAAGAAGCGACTGAGGGAAATATGTTTAACGATAATTCATGCCTCATATGCGCACCTCTCTTATCTCTATCAGATCTCATGTTCGATTCTGAATCACTCTTCATTCTATACGCAAAAGTAGAAATGAATCAATTACTGGGAGATAAATTTGGAAGGAAATCAAATATTTCAAATTCTGTTATTGGGAGAAATTCAGTAGTCGGATTACGATCCTGGAGCAAAACAACATTCATTTATTCTACTCCAAAATTTTTGACACAGCCCACTTAAAGAACTAGACTTGAAGCAAGAGATCAACAAAAAAAGAGGTAATCTCTCCATCTTATTGTTGAATTCAACTTATAAATATTTTTTAATCTCTAATCTCTGAAGTTCGTAAAATAAGATGATTGGAATGTATGTTGATTCCTTGTATGAACTATCATCGCAAACAATAGTTGAATGCCATTAAGGTGTTTGATGAATTGCTTGAAACAAAAGATAAGAACTATTTCATCTATTTTCTAATACCGAGCTTGGTTTGAAGAACAGGTCCTACCCGGATTATTGTTTGTCTTCCTTTATGTTTCTCTCTCTGTTACATCCAAACTACTGGTATTTAACATATAGTGTGTGAGAAATTTCAGTTTGCAGATCATGAATGTTGTCACTTGGCCGGTATTCACATATAGTGTTACATCCAAACTATTGGAGGTTGTGTATTTAAGGTTTACGGATGGCCGGTACAGCTTCTGGTACATGGCTGGTACAACTACTGGTTTTTTGGGATACTGGAACAAGGTCTTTGCGATACACCTGCTGGTATAAGGCGCAACACCTCCTACTACTTTCTATTAACTTGTAGTCACTAGTAGTATGTGAGATTTGGGATTAATTATGACGGAACTTTGGTTTGGTTTAGTTTCATGCTGGAAGATTCATAAGATAGCATAGTAACAGAAATTATAAGAATACGTATGAAGAAGAAAGTGGAATTCATTCTATGCATCAATCACTGGAGAAGAAAAAGGAACTTTTCTTTATTTCCTTTAGTAGTTCTTTTATTAATTAGATTAGAGAGAGAGTGAAAGGACAAAATCGGTATTTAGAAAAAAAAATTCTCTTAGATCTCAAAATTAGAGAAACAGCCCTCAGTATAGCACTCCCCTTTTTTTTATTCTGCAGTCGTTTGCGAGCACGCGCACACACATCTTCTGTATACAACTATATAACATAAAATTTGCTGTTTTATATATACTATATAGAGAGTAGAACTAGGGTGCTCTCAAGTTCACCAAGTTCTTGGTGAACTCAAGTCCAAAACTCATCGGTTTGGCTTCAAACGACGAATCCGACCGTTGAAACCCGTCTATTGATACCTCGCATATTTAGTCTATTTTAGGCCTGTTTTAGTACCAGATTCGTGCCCTAATTCACCAGAATCATGTGCATTTCATCGATATATGTGTAGAATTTGGTACTGCTGAGTGTTTGTTTGTTTTCTGCAGGTTTGGAGCAAAACACACGAAGAAACGGCGATTCAGATGATGAGGTACGGCCCTTACCAGGCTTGGTACGGGTCTTACCAGACTTAGCCATTTTTCAGCTCATCACGCCTGGTACGGCCAGGCCGTACCAAATTGGTACGGGCCGTACTTAAAGGCGGCCTGACAGATTCAAATTTTGGCAGAGGCTATTTAAAGCGGGGAACTCTCCAATTTCGACAGCTATTCCATTCCAGATCCATTTGAGAGCACAGTAAGAGAGAGAAAGAGAGCTAAGGAGCTAGGAGCAAGAAGGAAGGAAGAGGAAAGAGGCGAAACTCGACGGATCTAGCTTCCTCCTCTCGATCCCTTCGATCCATGGCTATCTCTCTCCCTTTTATTGTATTTTTAGATCTGATTATGTGCTGTGAGTAGTTCTTTTAGTTTCTAGGGTTAGAGATCGATTCTTGATTTGTTTTGACTTTCTTTGACTTGTATCTTGTATGAACTCTTTAGTTTGATTGATTGTGATCTTCTTTGATATCTTTTGCTTTGCTTGCTGTGATTGTTGTATGATGTGCCTCTAGGTTTAGATCGAACCTATCAAGGTCATGTGATCATCTCAATCTTTCATCCAAATCAAATGCTTAGGGTAGGATAGTTCGAATTGAAGCCGAAAGGTTGAATTCTCCTCTAATCGACAGATTAGAGGGTGCCTTAGACCTCCAATCAACCAGCTAGGGTGTAGAAACCCTAAAAGGCAATCAATTGCATTCCAACCTAGATCTTGATCCAACAAACGATGGTTGAGGGTTAGGAACCTTAGGTATGGTCTATTGAACCTTTCTAAAGAGTTTAGCACAAGGTACCAGCAAAGAAATGCATTCACTCGAACTGGTAAGCTCTGTTCTGGGATGCCAGTACGGGTCTTACCAGGGTGGTACGGCCTTGCCTTACCAAGTGAAGTACGGCCTAGCCGTACCACTTAGGTACGGGCCGTACCACTAGAGGCAGATCAGAGATGAAGTCTGAAACCCTGGAAACGCCTTTTATCCATAATCAAAACACAATTTACATTTCTTCTAGCATTTTATTACATCTTCTTGAATTGTTTGATCTGAACCTTTAGGAAATTAAACACCAAACCAAACCTTTTCCACTTCTAGTTTTTGATTGAGTTTGATAGAATCTAACCTCGCAATTAACCGTTCCTGTGGATCGATACCCGAATATACTACACGATAGGGGTTGTGCACTTGCATCCCTTACTCGTGGAGTGTTAACGTGGCTTTAAAAGGTACGCTCTCAAGCGTACCGAAACTTGCGTTGCGTTCTGCGCATAACAAGTTTTTGGCGCCGTTGCCGGGGACGGTAACCAATTGCCTAGTTAGATTTTACCTTACTTAGTTAATCTAGATTTTATCTTGTATCTTTCTTGCTTTTTCTTATTCAAAATCACTAAAAACTGGCTTTTGAACCTCCCCCTGCAGGAAAATACAGGTTGAAATATAATCTGAGAAGCAAGGGGCCCCTGTTCGACCAAACTCCTCCAGACTCAGCCGAGACTGCTCAGCCACCCCCTGGTACGGCCCGTACCAATTCAGGCACGGCCAGGCCGCACCAATCTGGTCCGGCCCGTACCAATTCAGGCACGGCCAGGCCGCACCAATCTGGTCCGGCCCGTACCAAGACACCCGTACCTGAAGAGATGGCTGAGGCAGACCACGAAGCCCGACTCAGAATGGAGGCAGAGGCCAGGGAAAGAGATCGACAAAGGCGCGAAGAAGAAGAAGGCCGCATGACTGACGACGAAGCTGATGGTTTCATGCCTCGGACGCTGCGAGAATACAACGTGCCGAGAGCTGGAGATGCGCGAGGTGCGATTCGACTTCCACACATTCCAGGACAGCAACCGAACTTCAATCCGGGGGTTGTCAATATGGTGCAGCAGAACAGCTTTCACGGACTTGACCACGAGGACCCGCACGCTCATCTCCAGACCTTCCTCGAGTGCATCACGACCATCAAGACCAACGGTGAGAATGCTGATTACACAAAGCTTGCTTTATTTCCTTTCACGCTTAGGGATAAGGCCAAAAAATGGTTGGGATCTTTACCTAGAGACTCTGTTAGGACTTGGAGGGATTTGTCCAAATTGTTTTTGACCAGATTTTTCCCTCACAAGAGGACAGCCAAGGTAAGACAAGACTTGACCAGTTTTAGGCAGATTTTTGATGAACCCCTGAATGAAGCGTGGGAAAGGTTTAGAGAATTGCAGTACTCCTGTCCCCACCACGGTTTACCCGATTGGCTTTTAATTCAAACGTTTTACGACGGCCTGAATGAGAGCACTCGTGCTTACGTGGACGCTGTTGCGGGAGGCGCGTTGATGTCAAGGGAGCCTTTAGAGGCTATGAGCTTGATAGACGACATGGCGCAAAACCAGCAGTGGTCCGGCCGCGACACGTCACGCCCACGAGGAGGCCAAGGAGGTAGCCAAGGAGGAGGCAAGTACGAGCTCGATCACATCACAGCTCTCACCGCCAAGATGGACGCCATGCAGCGGGCGATGGACAAGCTCAGTGTCAAGGCAGTCGAACAGCAACCTCAAGTCTGCGTCATGTGCGGAGACGAGAGGCACGCATACGAGCAATGCCCGCTGGTGCAACAAGACGAGGAGAGTGAGCAGGTCAACTCTCTGAACAACGAGCCTTCCTTCTTCCCACGACCTCCCTTCAGCCGGTCCTACTCCAAGGATCCGGTTGAGCAGCAGCACTGGAGGCCGAACCAGAACAACCCTGCGCCTTTCAACAACTCCTCGTTCAGACCGCCCTTTCGCAACAACAGCTTCCAGAGGCCGCAGTACAACAACAACAACTGGAACAATCGGACGAACAACAATGGAAACTACCCTCCTCAAAGCAACAACGATTGGAGAGCCCAAGCTTCGAGCAGCAGTAACAGCAACAATGGCAACAGGAACTTCTACCAGAACGCTTCCTTTCCCAATCAAGGCAACCGAGCAGCTCCCTTTGACCACTCAAAGTCATTTGCGCCTACCGAAGTGAACAACTTCACTCACGAGCAGGGCAAGATGAATCAGATGATGTGGGAGCAGATGCAGAGCATGAGCACTCAAATGGCTGCCCAAAGCAAGTTGCTGGAGCAGCTGAGCCAGATGGTCACCTCAAGCCACTCTCAACCCGGGAAGCTTCCGTCTCAACCCGAACCCAATCCAAGAGAAGAGGCTAAGGCGATCACTCTGAGAAGCGGGACCCAATACGACGAGCCACCGATGCCAAGCGAGGGCACAATTGATCCGATCCTTGATGCGACACCTGACGCGATCCTGACCCCTGTGTCGATTCCATCGAAAGAGGTTCATCCAGAACGAGCTGAGGTCACCCAACCTCACGCGAGTGCAGACTGCACCAGCTCGGCAAGACCTGCACAACCTCCATCCAAAGCGTCAGGTGGTCAGAAGAAGAAAGGGGCCGAGAAACCACCTCCATACCGGCCACCTGTTCCATTCCCCCAAAGATTGGCTGAGACGAGACTGAACGAGCAATTCGCTAACTTCGCAAACGTCATCAAGCAGCTGCAGATCACCATTCCTTTCACCGATGCTCTGACCCAAATGCCCACCTATGCCAAGTTTCTGAAGGACATTCTTTCCAACAAGAGAAGCTTAGAGGGGCACGCGACAGTCAAGCTGACGGAGCAGTGCAGCGCAATTCTGAAAAGTGAGCTACCTCCCAAATTGGACGATCCTGGAAAGTTTTCCATCCCGTGCACCATTGGGAAGGCGACGATTAAGAAAGCCCTGTGTGATCTAGGAGCGAGCGTGAGTCTCATGCCACGCACCATCTATGATCGCATAGGAGTGGGGGAGCTCAAGCCCACGAGGATGACATTGCAGTTGGCGGATTCTTCAGTCCGACTTCCACTTGGTGTGGTGGAGGATCTGCCAGTTCAAGTCGGGAAGTTCTTCGTGCCCGTCGATTTCGTCGTCATGGAGATGGAAGAAGATAAGGAAGTCCCAATCATCTTGGGACGACCTTTTCTGAGTACAGCTGGCGCGATAATTGACGTGAAGCAGGGCATCCTGACTTTGAACTTTGGAGGGGAGAAAGTGAAATTCCAAATCGACCGCGCCATGAGATATCCGTCACGATCCGAGACGTGTTTCCGAGTTGACAGGACAGAGGAGTACTTGGCTGATCTGGTCGAGGACTACTTTCTTGAACAAGTCAACAACTCGCTGCGCCAAGACGCTGAATTCCTCTCAAAGTTGCCAAGCGAGGCGAGCGAGTCAATTTGTGCAGCAGATGCGATTCCTGAGGATCTGGAGGATCGTACATCACACTCTGAGACGAGGAGTGGAGCGGAGCCTGCCATGGCCGATGTCTCGACAGCACACGAGTCAGATCACCCAGATGCGACTCGTGTCAATGATCAGCCTGAGCGTCCGACTCCCGAACTCAAACCTCTTCCAACCAATCTCAGATACGAGTTCCTCGATCCGGAAAAGTCTTGTCCTGTGATCGTCAATGCGAGTCTAAATCCCGATCAAACCGCCAAACTTCTGGAGAAGCTGAGATTTCACAAGGGCGCGATTGGGTACTCGATCAAGGACTTGAAAGGGATCAACCCAGCCATCTGCTCACACCGGATTCTTCTCGAGGATGATCACAAGCCGTCTGTGGAGCACCAGCGGCGACTCAACCCCAACCTGAAAGAGGTGGTGAAAAAGGAAATTCTCAAACTCTTGGATGCAGGCATCATCTATCCCATCTCTGACAGCAAGTGGGTGAGTCCCGTTCACGTGGTGCCCAAGAAGGGAGGCACGACAGTAGTGAGGAATGAAAAAGATGAGCTGGTCCCTACTCGTGTGGTATCTGGGTACCGCATGTGTATTGACTACAGGAAGCTCAACAATGCCACGCGCAAAGATCACTTCCCACTGCCGTTTGTCGACCAACTCCTTGAAAGGCTGGCAACTCATTCTCATTTTTGCTACCTCGACGGGTACTCAGGATTCTTTCAGATCCCCATTCACCCGAACGACCAAGACAAGACCACCTTCACATGTCCCTACGGTACATTCGCATACCGTAGGATGCCATTCGGTCTTTGCAATGCACCTGCCACCTTCCAAAGAGCCATGATGGCTATCTTCTCAGATTTCATTGAGAAAGAGGTTGAGGTCTTCATGGACGACTTCTCTGTCTATGGGACCAGCTTTGACTCATGTCTAGCCAACCTCTGCAAAATTCTGGAGAAGTGCGAAGAAGTCAACCTGATCCTCAACTGGGAGAAGTGTCACTTCATGGTCCAAGAAGGAGTTGTCCTTGGACATGTGGTGACCTCAAAAGGAATTGAGGTTGACAAAGCTAAGGTGGAGGTGATCGAGAAGCTGGAGATCCCAACAAATGTCAAAGCTGTGCGAAGCTTTCTGGGACACGCTGGCTTCTACCGCCGATTCATCAAGGACTTCTCGAAAATCGCGAAACCATTGACCAACCTGCTCATCAAGGACTCTGATTTCATCTTCACGCAGGAGTGTGTCGATTCGTTTTGCCGATTGAAAGAAGCCCTTGTCTCAGCACCCATCCTGCAGCCTCCAGACTGGACCTTGCCATTTGAGTTGATGTGCGATGCGAGTGATTACGCCGTGGGAGCGGTTCTTGGGCAGCGGAAGGAGAACAAGCCATGTGCTATCTACTACGCTAGCAAGGTGCTAGACCCTGCCCAGATGAACTACACAACAACCGAAAAGGAGCTTTTGGCTGTTGTGTTCGCTCTCGACAAGTTTAGATCCTATCTGGTTGGCTCCAAGATAGTGATCTACACTGACCACGCCGCACTCAAGTATCTGTTGAGCAAGCAGGATGCCAAACCTCGCCTGATTAGGTGGATCCTCCTCCTGCAGGAGTTTGATATCGAAATCAGGGACAAGAAAGGAGTCGAAAACACCGTGGCTGACCATCTGTCCCGGCTTCGCTGGGAAGATGAGGGCTCTTGTAGCCTGCCAATTGATGACTCATTCCCTGATGACCAATTCCATTCGATTTCTGCCATGGAGGAGATCCACTCGGTTGGTACACCGATGCACGCGACTCGTGCGGTGCAAGATCGGACGTTCCATGCAACTGACCGAGTGAACACCAAGTCAGCGCCCTGGTATGCAGACATTGCGAACTTTCTCGCCTCAGGAGTACTTCCTCCTACCATGTCATACCAGCAGAAGAAGAAGCTTCGATCGGACGCCAAGTTCTACTTCTGGGACGACCCCTACCTCTTCAAGATTGGCGTTGATGGCATCTACAGACGTTGCGTGCCATACGACGAGACGCGCTCCATTCTTGAGCACTGCCACTCCTCAGCCTACGGAGGACACGCTTCATTCTCCAAGACTGCTTCAAAGGTCCTGCAATCCGGCTTCTTCTGGCCTTCACTTTTCAGAGATGCTAGGACCTTCGTCGCAGCTTGTGACAAGTGTCAGCGCACCGGGAACATCTCCAAGAGGAATGAGATGCCTCTCCACTCTATTCTAGAGGTAGACATCTTTGATGTCTGGGGCATTGACTTCATGGGACCGTTTCCACCTTCTTGTGGGAACGAGTACATCCTGGTGGCAGTTGACTACGTCTCCAAGTGGGTGGAGGCAGTGGCTTGCAAGAATGCGGACTCCAATGCCGTGAAACGACTGTTCACTGACATCATTTTCCCTCGCTTTGGAGTTCCGAGAGCCGTCATCAGTGATGGTGGCAAACACTTCATCAACCGCCAGTTCGACAATCTCCTAAGTCGCCATGGAGTCACTCACAAGGTGACCACATCCTACCATCCTCAAGCCAACGGTCAAGCCGAGATTTCCAACAGAGAGATCAAGTCTATCCTGGAAAAGACCGTGGCTAGAACGAGAAAGGATTGGTCGCTCAAGCTGAGTGACGCACTTTGGGCCTACCGTACAGCCTTCAAAACTCCGATTGGGATGAGCCCTTTCAAATTGGTGTACGGAAAGTCCTGCCACTTGCCCGTAGAGCTTGAGCACAAGGCATACTGGGCCACACGGGCCATCAACATGGACTTGCTCTCAGCTGGAGAGAAACGCATCCTTGACTTGCATGAGTTAGAGGAGATGCGTCTCAATGCCTACGAGAACGCGAGAATCTACAAGGAAAGGACAAAACAGGTTCACGACAAACGCATCATGCCTCGTGAGTTCCATGAGGGAGACCTGGTCCTCTTGTTCAATTCTCGACTTAGGCTCTTTCCAGGGAAGCTGAAGTCCAGGTGGTCCGGTCCATTCCGAGTGCGGGCAGTGTTCCCATTTGGCACTGTGGAGTTGGAAAACAAGGAGGGGCAGACTTTCAAAGTCAATGGTCAGCGTCTCAAGCACTACATTGCTGATCATCCCCAAGAAATGCGAGTGAGCTTGGATCTCTCCGATCCATCTCCAACCAAAGCCTGAAGAGAGAAGGTCGAGCTCGAGACCTAAAACGAGCGTGGCTTGGGAGGCAGCCCAAGCCATTTTTACCTGTTTTGCATCTTAGGAACAGATAGACATGCATTCATTCTCCTGCATTGTATCACGAGCGGCTTGAGAAGTCAAGAAAAAGAGAAACCACGACAACTTGAGGTTGGTGCGGCTAGGCCATACCATATTGGTACGGCTTGAAAATTGATGAATTGGTACGGCCCGTACCAATTTGGTACGGCCAGGCCGTACCTAGGTCAGAAACGCGAACCGTCGCATTAACTGTCGCCTTTTTCTATTTAAACCCTCCGTACCCGTACCCCTTCTCCTTCCCAGCCGCACCTCTCTCTCCATCTCTCTTCTCTTTCTTCTCTCCCTCTCCATTCTCTTTCCTCTTCTTCTCCACTCCTTCTACTTCCCATCTCTTCCAGACCCGAGCACTAGGAGCCACGACCAAGCACCACCCGGAGCACCAGCGCCCCCCTTGGTCCGACCCGCACCACCTCACTGGTCCGGCCAGCACCACCTCCCCAGTCCGACGCGCGCCACATCTCTAGGTTGGTACTTGTTCTCCATTTCCTTCCATTTCTCTCTTCCTTTCTCGGTTCTGCCCAATTTCAGCCAAAACCCTAGCTTGGTACGGCCCACCCGTACCAGCTAGGTACGGCCCGTACCAGTCTCTCTGAACTGACACCAAATTGGTACCAGTTTGTACCAATACACCCTAACCAGCCCAGCCTTGTAATTTGTAACATCCTTGTACTGGTTTAGGAGTTACTTGGTTGCAAAAATTCCAATTTCTGTCACTGGTACCAGTTGGTGCGGCCCTTACCAGCCAACACCAAAACCCTAAGTTAGGTACGGCCCGTACCAGCCTGTGCGGCTAGGCCGTACCTACCTAGGTAAGGCCAGGCCGTACCAACTAGGTCAGACCAGGCCGTACCTACCCAGTCGGCCCCTTACCACCCAACGCCACAAACGTCTGAGAGAGATGAGTCGACATTCCTCTCACTCCGCCGCACCCTCTGACGACACCTCCATTCCTTCCGCCACTGGCCCGACAGCCGACGTCCCTCCTGCTGCTGCACCTACGTCTTCTCATCACTCCCACCGGAGTGCGTCTCGGAGTGGCTCGAGAGCATCTCGCCACTCCCGGGAGAGTGTAGCCAGGTCTGGGTCTCGCCAGAGTACTTCCCTTCGGGACGCTCTCGAGCCCCTCTACTATGAGGGAGAGACCACCTCCAGTGGGCATCAGTCAGGCTATCGGAGCCCACAGGAGAGCCCATCCTACCATCCATCTGGAGACCAGGACCAGGGCTCTGACGAGGCCTCTGACCAGGCCTCCGCCCAGGGCTCCGTTCCCGGCTCCGATCACAGCTCCGACCCCAGCTCTGACCACGCCTCTGACTCCATGGGCACCGATACGGCCCTTTCTGATGCCACCCAGCGTGCCGACGCATACACCGAGCAGTACTTCCTCATTTCGACCCGTCGGCAGCTCAAGAACTTCGAAAATCTGCTGAAGAAGAAGATCAACAACACGAGGATTGTTGATTTCTCTGCTCTTCAGACGCTGGGACTGGAGGATGAGTTCCGCCGCATCACCACCCGGATCGGGATCACTCCAGCTTTCTGGATGATCGCCCAGAGGGGTTACAAGAAGCTCACCATGGAGTTTCTTTCCTCTCTGGAGCTCAAGTACTCGCGGAACGACAACCCGTTCATCAGGTTCCGCATGCTGAGTGAGACCCACCGTGTATGGCTGTCCGACTTGAGGGAGTGGTTTGGCTTTGCGCCGAACCCGACTACTGACTCCCTCTCTTTCTCTAGGGACTTGGAGCGCGACAGCTTCTGGGCGCTGATCTCTGGCGCCCCTGCCGGGTCAGCTTTCAACAGGGAGTACAAGCAGCTCAATGTCCCACATCCAGTCATCCGGGTCCTGCTGCGTATCCTCGGTTGCACCATCTTTGCGCGTGGCGAGACGTTCGCCCGCGCCAATGTTGAGGATATGCAGCTGGTGGATCATATGCTGCGCCCCGACAGCGCTCTCGAGCGGCCCGATCTGATGCTCGCCATGATCCACCACTGGATCGACATCCAGAGGCAGCCCAAGCCGGGTGGCGTTGTCTACATCTCGGCCTATGTCACTCTGATCGCCGAGCGCTTACACCTCCAGATTATCGGCGACGAGGAGTGCAGGAGCTCCCGATCTCTCTCTCTCTCTCAGTTCAGCACCTTCAAGTTCATCGAGCAGGCAGCAGGCCGCGATGGGCGTGGTGCTTGGGCATGGCGCATGCCTGACGGGAGGACCAGCTATGTCATGCCTTTCCCGGTCACTCTCTCCTTCACTGACCGGCGCACTTGGTTATTCCGCCGTCCACCCCGCGTGCAGCCTGCCCCTGTGGCCCCACCTCCACCTCCTCCACCACCACCTCAGGGCGACGAGGATATGATTGATGCCCCCACCTCTCCAGTCCATGCTCCGCATGCGCAGACGCATCCTCTCTCTCCTCATGTTCACCCATTCCCCAGCCAGGCTCCTCCCTTCTCCGAGCAGGTACATCCTCCACCCTTTGGTGCAGGTACCTCATTCTTTGGAGCTGGCCCCACCACGTACCAGACCGACCCATCCACCTCCACCTTCGCTGCCGGCCCCTCCACCTCCTACAGTCGACCAGTGTATCCCCCTCCTGTCACTGAGCCCACCATCCAGGATGTCTACCACCTGATGTACGGCATGCGTCAGGAGCAGGGTATTGCACTATACGAGCAGGGCGCCACACTCCGTGAGCAGGGCGCCACACTCCAGGATCTCACGCAGCGAGTCACTGGGATAGAGGAGCGGTTTAGCGACTGGCTCTGGTACGACCACCCCGAGGGCTGATCAGGTTCGCTCTCTTTTCCCCGAGCTTCTTTTATCTCTTTTATCTCATAGTCTTGAAGCATTGAGGACAATGCTCAGGCTAAGCTTGGGGGGATGACATTTGCATGTAGGTCATGTTTACTTTACCGTTATTTTTCTTGCATTTTTTTCGTATTTTCGTGCATTGTTAGGTGAAGATTTGCGTGATTTGCTAGAATTGAGAATAACTTTGAAACAATTTAGTTGTGATTAGGATAGACCTGAGTGAATTGGAACTAACCCATGATTGGTTATTGAACTACTTAGGTTGAGATGTTTTTAATAATGGAAAAGATGAAACAAACTTAGAATTGAATCGAACGAGATTATTCGAAAAAACTGAATTATGCCTTTAGGAATTGGGATTTTCAAATTAAGAAAGTTTGGAATATCCATTGGTATGAATGAATACCAATAGATGTGTGTATTCATGGTATGAGCAAACCAAAAAGAAAAGAAAAAGAAAAAAATAAAATAAAAAAGAGAGAAAACAAGAAAACAAAAGAGAAAAGATGGAGAAAATAAGAGTACTGGCAATAAGCCTCGAATGGGCGCCTTTGAGCTCGTCTCCCAATTAGAAATAAAGAAAGAAAATTTTGCTCATACCAACACACTTCGTTCGCAACTTTCTTACCCTTAAGCTTGATTCAAGCTTGGGGGAGGGCAAATGAAAAGAAAAATCACCTTGAATAAAAGCACTAACTCAGAAAAAGAATGAAATTGTTTCGATCAAACCTAAGTAATTAGTCTTTCCATTGTTAGAAGCATCTCAAAATAAGAAGTTCAATTGACTAATTGGTGGAGTGAATCAAGGTTTATAAAGGGATGTTTGAATTACAACCGAATCGATTCTAGAAATTCTTGATTATAGCAGACTCACGTAGGTTTTCACATTTAGACTTGTATCCGCATTTAGATTTAGTTGTCCAGCACTTTTACCCGAGTTTGAAACTTTTTGCTTGAGGACAAGCAAAGGTTCAGCTTGGGGGAATTTGATACCTCGCATATTTAGTCTATTTTAGGCCTGTTTTAGTACCAGATTCGTGCCCTAATTCACCAGAATCATGTGCATTTCATCGATATATGTTTAGAATTTGGTACTGCTGAGTGTTTGTTTGTTTTCTGCAGGTTTGGAGCAAAACACACGAAGAAACGGCGATTCAGATGATGAGGTACGGCCCTTACCAGGCTTGGTACGGGTCTTACCAGACTTAGCCATTTTTCAGCTCATCACGCCTGGTACGGCCAGGCCGTACCAAATTGGTACGGGCCGTACTTAAAGGCGGCCTGACAGATTCAAATTTTGGCAGAGGCTATTTAAAGCGGGGAACTCTCCAATTTCGACATCTATTCCATTCCAGATCCATTTGAGAGCACAGTAAGAGAGAGAAAGAGAGCTAAGGAGCTAGGAGCAAGAAGGAAGGAAGAGGAAAGAGGCGAAACTCGACGGATCTAGCTTCCTCCTCTCGATCCCTTCGATCCATGGCTATCTCTCTCCCTTTTATTGTATTTTTAGATCTGATTATGTGCTGTGAGTAGTTCTTTTAGTTTCTAGGGTTAGAGATTGATTCTTGATTTGTTTTGACTTTCTTTGACTTGTATCTTGTATGAACTCTTTAGTTTGATTGATTGTGATCTTCTTTGATATCTTTTGCTTTGCTTGCTGTGATTGTTGTATGATGTGCCTCTAGGTTTAGATCGAACCTATCAAGGTCATGTGATCATCTCAATCTTTCATCCAAATCAAATGCTTAGGGTAGAATAGTTCGAATTGAAGCCGAAAGGTTGAATTCTCCTCTAATCGACAGATTAGAGGGTGCCTTAGACCTCCAATCAACCAGCTAGGGTGTAGAAACCCTAAAAGGCAATCAATTGCATTCCAACCTAGATCTTGATCCAACAAACGATGGTTGAGGGTTAGGAACCTTAGGTATGGTCTATTGAACCTTTCTAAAGAGTTTAGCACAAGGTACCAGCAAAGAAATGCATTCACTCGAACTGGTAAGCTCTGTTCTGGGATGCCAGTACGGGTCTTACCAGGGTGGTACGGCCTTGCCTTACCAAGTGAAGTACGGCCTAGCCGTACCACTTAGGTACGGGCCGTACCACTAGAGGCAGATCAGAGATGAAGTCTGAAACCCTGGAAACGCCTTTTATCCATAATCAAAACACAATTTACATTTCTTCTAGCATTTTATTACATCTTCTTGAATTGTTTGATCTGAACCTTTAGGAAATTAAACACCAAACCAAACCTTTTCCACTTCTAGTTTTTGATTGAGTTTGATAGAATCTAACCTCGCAATTAACCGTTCCTGTGGATCGATACCCGAATATACTACACGATAGGGGTTGTGCACTTGCATCCCTTACTCGTGGAGTGTTAACGTGGTTTTAAAAGGTACGCTCTCAAGCGTACCGAAACTTGCGTTGCGTTCTGCGCATAACATCTATCTTACGAGCAGTGTTCTAAATAGCGCGCTATAGCGTTTTTGGACCCTAAACGCTAAGCTATGGCATGAAAATACGCTAATTGCGCTACGGCCGCTATAGCAGTAATAGCGGTCCGCTATAGCGCATAGCGTGTAGCGCGCTATTTGCGCGCTATGCATATTGGAGTTTTTTAGACAATTTATATGGGCTTAAATAAAGATCCATAAAATTTATTTTGTATAGAAAAAAAAATAGAATGAATTATGATGCTTAAGATATTTTGTATAGAAAAAGATCGATAGTTTATGATATTATTATGGATATTTTGAACCATGGACTTTTGTACTAGTTCAATATGAATATTATAATTTCTTAATTAATTTGGTGTTATTTATTGTTTTATGAAACTTTAGATAATGTTAATATATAGTACAGATATATAATATAATTTTTATAAAAAAAAAAACGCTATTTGGAATAGCTTCCGCTATAGCTACGTTATTCGCTATAGCTTTTTTTGTAGCCTTTCCGCTATGACGCTATAAACGCTATTTAAAACATTGCTTACGAGTGATGCATTTACATGCAAAAATTTTAAATTTTGAAATTAATTTTGCATAGAGTCAAGTGGTCAAAATTAGAAGGTTAATAAATTAATTTCAATGCATTCATTTTTTGACGTTTTTTGACCACTTGACTCTATGCAAAATTAATTTCAAAATTTTAAATATTTGCATGTAGATGCATCACTCGTAAGGTAGACGGATTTCAACGGTCAAATTCGTCGTTTGAAGCCGATTCGATAAATTTTGGACTTGAGTTCACCAAGAGCTCGGTGAACTCGAGAGCACCCTAGTTCTACTCACTATATAGATATTACGAACAGTATCTTGAATTTTGTTTACACTCCTGAATGACACGTGTATTTTACATTTTTTTGTTAAACTCGTGCATTTTACATTCTTAAACGGGTTCCTGTGGACAAATGCATCGTTTTTTCCCCAGATTACCCACGTTGTCATAATACGATTTTCATATGCGTCTTGTGTATGTAGATCCAAATCAAATTAGCTATGGTCAGAATTGCTGGTGTTTCCTGTAATTTCATGGGGGGAAAAACGGCGAACAGAGAGAGAGAGTAGTACTACGGCCTCGCCCATCACCCCACAAGAAACAAACTACAGGTGTAAAGGTCATGTTTGGTTGTGAAGTAACTAAATTTAAACAATCAAATGATAAGTAAATTTGAAGGAATAAGATGGAGTAAATATTTAAGTTAATTTAGATTAAGTTAGAGAGGTGGAGTTAAGAGTAACACTCATCTTATAATTTTTTCTCTTTTCATCGACTTATTTCATTAAACTCCAACAAAACATGATTAATTCAATCTATATTAACTTAAAGTAAGCAATCTAATCCGGAGTAACTTTACTCTACAATCAAACGTGACCTTTTGAATTACTTAACAATAGTAGGACCGTGAGAATTCGTATCCACCGAGTTAACTCAAATTTTGAGTTAAAATCAAAACCGTCCTATTTAAATATGTACGAATATTAAGGGCCTTGTCGCTATAGGCTTGAACCGGATTGGCCCGTATTTTGATCGGACGGTCCTCTGAATGTGATTGAGTCATGATAAAAAAAGATGCTAAAAAATAAAAATAAACTACATGTGACCCCACAAACAAACAATGTACTATGAATCATGTCTTCACAGTATACTAGTATATCTCCCACCTTAACCGCTAGGTTATGCTTTGATTTGAGTAGCCCATACCATCCCGTGCTACCACCTTTTCCCCTGTTTGTAGTCTCTTTTCCAGAGCAGAGTGGTGAAGTACTTCGTCTGATTACCGCTGGCTTAAGTCAGGATCCGTTGTGCACAGCCTCTTTTACATTCATGCCGTAGTCCAGTATCAACATCCATGGGCTCGGTGTTCGAGCCAGTTGTCGGGGAGGAAGATGAGGGTGGGGGGCTCCGTTGGGATTATGTGAGAATCCATTTATCATGGGCATGTATGAGAGAGGTCCTGGCATCTTCGTTTGGTAAAGGCACATATCTTTCCTCGGGGGGAATATCATTGTTGTACTCCCATTCCATTAGCTCAAACAGACAGGGCGGAACCAGGATTATGATCAGGTTAGATACAAAATATTGAGAAGAGTATAATTTTTTCCTGACGAATCAGAACAGAGTAGTGGATAGGGATACAAAATATTGACAAGTTACAGTACAACTGGATACGTCACGGCACGACACGGTTTCGTCACAGTACATATGTCAGTTATGTGTTGTGACTCGCGTGTCCAGTGTCATGATCATCTTTCGAAAATTTAGTACGACAAGGCAAATCACGGAAAAAATTTGGTCACGACACGACACATGGTCACGTGTAATTAGGATCGTTAGATCTTGATTGAATAGTGAATCCTGAATAAACTAACCTAAATTATGAAAAAAATAGTTAAACGTGACCAAATATGACCGGTCACGTTTGGACACGTTACGTGTGATCACGGCGTGATTAACGTGTTCTGATCATTCACGTGCCATGGCCATTTTTTCAAATTTGGTCACGGTACGGCACGATACGTTATCCAATATATATTTATATCCTTAATAGTTGACATCTTAACGAATCAACTATTTTTCTAAGTGGAGTAGTGAATCAAACTTTTTTTTTTCTTTCGTTTATGCAAATTAGTCTAGACTGACTTTCTTTTCTATGCAATTTTTTTTTATTGGATCGTGAATTAAATTCAGAGATAGACATTATATCCATTCAGAGATAGACACACAAGTATAAAATACCACTGGATATAAAAAAAATTTAAATCCAGGAGTAGGCACTTGCCTACCCCTAATTCCATTTGAGTCCGCCAGTGCAAACAGACATTCCTTCTGGACCTCATCGTATGGTAGTACTGAAGAGAACAGAATCCTTCTTGGATCAATACACAGTATCGATACTTTGAGCTCTCTCTTATCTTCCCCCCACATGTCTTCTCATTAATATGGTAAACCTCACCAAACTCTGCCATTACCATGTTAACAAAGGAAGGGTGCCATAATTCAAATCAGGGGCGGATCCAGTGTAGTCCAGGGGGGGTGCCCCCCCTGGATTTTGAGTTTTAGTGGAAATTTATCGGTTCCGACTGACTTTGTCCCCCCTAGATTATTTTTTGCCCCCCTCTGGACGTTTAATTTGTAATTCGAGTTAAATTTAGGGTTAAAATTGAAATAAATCTGTTGAATTTTGATTGGTAATTAGAATTATAAGTCAGAGCATCAGAAATTACAAGTCAAAACATTGAAAGTATAAGTTAAAGCATTGTTTTTTGTCGAGTACTTAACTGGTTAATGAATTTAAACCCGATTAGATATTTAAACCCGATTCGATATTTTTTTGCCCCCCCGACGAAAATTCTGGATCCGCCCCTGATTCAAATGGGAGCTGAGTGACTTTGATATGTACCTTGAACAGTTTCTTTTGTGAGTAGGCATTTTTTGCAATATCTCAGACTTGCATTTGCCACCCTGAGTTTCCTGACCATTTCTAACCACCTCGCCATGGTCTATGCCCGAGGGGAGTTGTACCAGGTAGGTGTCAGTGAATTGGCGCCATTGCATGTATTGTTCCGGGGGACCTCCGTACTTTCCTTCCAGGTACCATTGAACCTCACATATACAGCCCTTATTGTCACAGTTCCAGTCTGAGCCCCTCACGAAGATGGATCTGTTGAGTCCTTGCACCATATGCCTGAGTATCCCATTGGCAGGGAGGTATACACACCCCCTCAGGACTTGTCTAGAGCACATTGGGAAATTGCGCTCCATATTTGGCGATGTATGAGTAATGCTGTTGGTTGGTGGTGTGATGCTCTGTTAGAAAGAGGTTGTAGTGTTGTGTTGGAGAGAAAGTGTATTTTTGTGCGAAGCAGTAAGTATTAACCGTATAAATGGATTGCTCCAGTTCTGTTCACACTTGAGACACTTTCAAATACATTCTTCTCTAAAATACAATACATGTATCTTGTTTAGTAAGAATAATGGACAAACAACAAACAAACAAAAAAATCAGACAAAATCAGCCAGGTTGAGTGTAACCAAAGAAAGTTGAAGAGGGATTTTGGTATAAATTCAACTGAGAGGGAAAATCGCAAGTATTAAAGAAAATTCCATATCTGGAAACTATTTATGGTTTAATGTGCCATTAGTGGTACGAGGTAGGTATAGTTTGTAGGTGTTTTTTAAGTAGGTGTGGTGGGGTAATAGCAGCTGGCTTAAAATGAGAGTTTTGTCGCTGAGGCATTTAATCGAGCACCTTGTGTGCAGCTTACGAGATTGTTGAGGCAGTAGTGAGAGTGGAGAAGAGTATCTGAATTTCAGTAGGTAACGTATCCTCTGATATTAAACGGGAATCTTTTAGACTTAATGCATCCGGCCGTCTGATATTAAACGGAACCAATCCGGCTGTCTAATTTTAACAGATGGACTCTTTAATATTAGTGCCAATCTAATTTGCACGGATGTTAAAGTGGATCGGATGGTCCAGATACATTAACTCAAAAGATTCTCTTTTGAAGATTCTCTGCTGAGTTAATGCAGAGGATACGAATTCCAGTGGGGAGTTATGCTTAGATTGCGTGTGGGGAAGTAGAGAGGCATTTACTGTAGAAGTTTTGGTGGAGAGGCATTTACTGTGGAGGAATCAATAATCAAGTTATTTCGAAGCTTGCCTTCGCCATTTTTTCTCACTGTCTTCTTAAGAGTTACTTCTATTGCCAGTTTGCAACTATCTTGGCGACATATTCCTAATTAAAAACTCAGCTGTTTCTTCCAACTATCCAGATGTCCAGACGTCCAGTCCTGAACAATGAACGTTAGGATTTGGCATAGTGTCCTGAACAATGAGCGAGAGGACACCACGTGTCCCTTCGTCAAGTGGCTGGGATGCCTGAGAGGACCCATCACGTTCACGCAGCAAAAAATTTCAACGATCATCTACGGATGCATGGGAATTGAGGGGTGCTGGAGCCTTATTTTTTTAACCTATTTATATTTTATACATCTATTATGACCCGCATCACAATATTCTTTTCTAATCGTGCTGCTGAAAAGACGAGAGAAAAGTGCGTAAGAATTTTTTTTTTTTTTTTCAAATTATCCTGATAGAGGCTATCAGGTTGCGTAAAGAAGTTAACAGTCAGATTAAAAAAAAGCTTGTGCGAAACAATGTGCAGATCCTGTGTTCACTGTCACGGTGACAAGTAGGGTGTCAACGAAATCTTTTAACCTCAATATATTATCGAATAAGGTGGATATGAATAAATATGGAGATAGGATCATAAAGGAAAATTCACTACTAAATATTTGTACACATTCTTAAATTTTTATGTGGTTAACAATACATAATAGTATCTTAACCAAGGACAATTTAGTAATTAGAGGGCGGGATGAGGATCAAACATGTTACTGTTGTTCAAATGATGAAACAGTCACACACTTATTCTTGGCATATCCCTTAGCCCAATAGGTGTGATTTTGGCTTGGGAAAAGTCAGAACTACATGTCTACATGAGTTCAATTTGCAGATATTGTCAAATTTGCTATGCCATTACCCGTAACTGACAAATTAGGCAAATTAGGATTCTTGATAGTTCTTAGTGTTGTTTGTTGGACTCTTGGGAAACATCAAAATGCTCTATATTTTAATAAGTGTAGGGTTAATTCAACTAGAACTTTGATATTCTAAATTAAATCATTGCTTTGTTATTGGTCAGGTAATGTCAAGCCCGAAGTGCAGGAGGTGATTGAAGAATGGATGCCGGTGATGGAGGATGTTATCCCCTTAGATCATTATATGCCCATGGAGATGGTGCTGTACCAGCCCAAGAGCCACCACCTCAGCCATGAATCATGCCACTGGACAATTTTTGTACCTAGCATATACCCTTAGCCCCATGTTGTGTGGCTTAGTTCTTACGAATTTAGAATATTTTTGGAGTTTAGCCGTAGCTCAAACTTGATTGAGTAACTTGCTTTTATGTTTACTATTCGGATTGCATGGTTGTTTTGATCACAAGGTGTGTGGTATCACAACTACTCTCTGTCAGTTTTTGTAATTATACTTTCCTATCAATGAAATGGGCTTTGCCTTTTTAAAAAAAAAAGAAGGTGGATATGAATAATTTTATTTTCCATTTAACTAACGGATATGAATATGTGTAAAAGTAGTCTTGTTAGTTTATCGGGTAAGAACATGAATAAAAACTAGTATGTATCTATTCTTCTATAAGATAATTGATTAATATTAAATTATATACAATATTTTTTTTTATATATAACTATATATTTTTTATTTTTATCATTATGTTCATTTATACATCATTTTATATAATCTTGTATTTGGTAATTTATGATAAAATTGATTTATACTACAATTTTATGGTTTTTAATTAGTAATTTATGACAAAATTGTATATACAACTTTTATATAGTTTTATTTGATTAATATTCTATAAATTTTAAAATAATATGATACAAATTTATAATTTGTATATTTTATGATGTGTTTAATATATTATTTATTTTTTATATTTAAAATTAAATTATATAAATTATTAATTTGTTTAATAATAACTCATTATTTGTTTTGTTATGCGTTATCTTAACATGTAAGGGTAAGATTAAGGTATGATTAAAGCTAACATTTAACGAATAAGGGTAGGATATGGATAAAACTGATTCTAAATGAGTATGTGTATCAACATATCTTCATCTGATTTATACCGTACCCATTGACACTCCTACCTTTACACCTTGTTTGGATGGAGAGTAGAGGAATGGATGGAATGGAAAGAAAAGAAAAATTTCCCTGGAATCATGTTTGGTTGGCAAAATTATATTGGAGGTGAAGGGTACAAGAGGGAAAAAATTTAACCTTACATGCTTGTAATTAATAGAATCAATTTCTCTCTCAATTTGTGGTGTAACGAATGGGAAAAAAAAATTGTGGAAATATTTTCAAAAAAATGACACAAATGTCCAACCCTATATCTTACTTATATAATTCTCATCAAAGTTTCTTTGTCACAGACCTACTATAACCACTGAATTTTCAGTAACCTTCTAAATTTTAATTAACCAAATAAGAAATAAGACGGGAAGAAAAGTTAAATTTATTTTCTTTTGTTAATCATCCAAACGCAAAAAAGTTAAATGTGTTAATCTTCCTTTCAATTTCATTCCATTTCATTCTATTCTTCACCTCCTCTCCCTTCCTCTACTCTCCATCTAAACAAGGTGTTAGGAGAGCAGTAGGAGCTCTGCATCCTCATCCCCATGATCTCTCGAGGATATATAAACCTCTAAACAACGGTCTAAATGTTCCTTTTATTAATTAGAAAATAGAAAGACAAAAAAGAAGTTAAAACCATGCTCAAAATCTTGTTAAGACTCAATAATTTTCCCCTAGTCAAATCAATTTAAAATATCCTAAATCAATTAGTGTTTTCACAGCTAAATTTATAGAAACAAAGCTTGAGGCTAGGAGTGCCAATGGGTCGGATCGGATTGGGTTGGTATTATTTTATTATTTCGCCCAACCCGATCTTGACTCAGGTCAAAATCATTTGACCTGAATCCAACCTGAACGGCCCGACCCATGTAAATTTATTAGTTATTAATTAATTAATTAATTTTTATTATTTATGCTTAAATCTACATAGATTTTTTAGTAAATATTGGAGGTCAAGTCATCCAACTATTTAATATTCACAAAGAATTGTTCATTCTGAATTTCGAACATGCAACATCCCACATGGAGAGCATTATCTTTGCCACTAGACTAAAAATTGGTTCTCAATTAAATCTATATAGATAAATTGATAGTCTTAATAAATATGTAATAATTTCAAACTAAATCCATCAAAACACAAGAAATGTCCAACTCAACCCGAGTCAGGTCAAAAACTCATACCCGATCCGTTTAGCTATCGGATCGGGTCAATCCGTTTGGGTTGGGAAGGAATTGACATCCCTGCTTTTGAGGCCCATGATAGTCTTAAACTCAAGTATAGCAATAACAGATACATACTTGAGACAAATAAAATAACACAGAATCAGCCTCTAGAACAAAGCAGCTGAGCCTCACAAGAAACTTTCCAACAGATCTAAGAAAATTGGCTCATTTGAGGATCTACAAAAAATCCCTTCTGTTCTTTCTAAAAGAACCAGTTAATGAACTTGTGGAAGGGCCGAAGAGGTCTACACGCATCTATTTTTGTTTTTATGCCGTTACAGATCAGGTGTCCCGAGTTCAACAGATAGCAATGCAGTATAAACCTTCTTGACCCAAGCATCGAGTCGCACCAGAGATTTGATCTGACAGATTCCCAATACCCTAGGTTGTACCCATGACACATGCACTGTAACCTCCATTTGATCAATTCCTTCTATTAGATGCACAACAACAACAACAACCAAGCCTTTAGATGCACCTGGGCATGAATTTATTAATGTCCCTTTAGCACATATCATGGTTTTTTTTTCTTTATTAGTTTCTTTTGAAAAAATAAATATCATATTTATGGGAAGGATTTGAAAATCTGTTATTAAAGTCTATTTACCGAAAGACCATGAGAAGGTACTCGACATCACTGATGGAAAGCTTGGTTCACTCAAGAATCATACTCAATGGAATTGCTCTCTTCTGATGCCGGCTATAAAAATAGAAATATAACAAAAAAGAAACATATTCATCAAAATGTTCTAGTTGGTACATACTGGTAGAAGACCCAAGGAACAAGACACCAAATTTAATTAGGTGATTATGTTATTAAGCAGCACAGAGCAGAAAAAAAAATATAACAGAGAAAAAGATAACAAAAAGGAATCTGACAGGTACCAAAAAAAATTGAAGTTAATCCTATAGATGATTTCCATACGGCCGAGTATGTTTGATATTTCCAAGCAACTTACCCTCCTGCACCAGTGTAGGTTGAGAACTCAAAGCCGCACTGTGCACATGGCACATCTCCTGGTACCGTACCAGGCTGCTATTAGACTGTTTATCTGCATTATACACACATAATTACAAAATTGGAGAAGAAAAAAAAAAATAGACATCCTAAGTATAGAAAAGGAGGGATGCTTGTTCTTATGCTTACAATGGATGAGCTAACAGCTCGCGGAAGTTGTAGGCGTTGTCCCCAAGCAGCGCCACAATAGATAAGTAAAATGCCAAGTCCAGCTGTGATAATGATATCATGTTGTAAAACATCTTTAAAGAAAACAGTCATAACTAGATAAATTGTCAAGCATAACTTATCTATACAACAAAAAATAATTCAGAACTACAATACGTTCATATTATATTTATTAATTGCCTTCCCAACATGGAAGTCACAGGTGATAAATTAACCAATTTGTAATAGGATATAAAATCTATGGTGAACTTAAGTGCGAGACTAGCAAAAGTTGTCCTCCCTCATTTGGCAGGTCTTTCACCTTCCCTGGATTAGATTCTTTTGTTTATTGAACCCCAAGGTAAGAAAAGGAGGGAAGATGGAAGGAGAAAGATGAAATACGGAGTGTGCTTAAATTCTATTTGTTAGTTTAATTTGTTTCTTTGTCCCGTCGATAGGTTTTGATGCTTGTGGAAGAAGTTTTTAATTAATATGCTGACCTATTGAGAAGAAGTTTCCTGGTTCTTTTTTCACTAACTTTTGAACTCAGGTGTTCTAGACAATGAAAGATACGTAAAATAGTACAATGGTACATTAAAACCATATATACATTGTTAATTATAATTCTTTGAGACTAACTACCAAAATTAGATAGAATATATTTTTTTATGTTTATGGAATAATTTATTTTTATCTTTCTACTCAAATTAAAATTAAAATAAAAGTCAAATCTTATCAACAACGAATCTTACCACACTAATCGATTGTTCCATCAAAAGTCTTCCAGCATGAGCCCAAGATGTCCATCTGAAATGAACAATCGACCAATCAAATAATTAAAAAAGATATCACATGACAATGATGATTACTAAAGAGAAAAAAAATCAAAGAATTGTCATACAAGATGTTGATACCATAAAAGTCAAGTCAACTACCATCACGCAACAAGCAAAGCCTACGATACTGGCAATGGTGTCACACTAGTCAGCCTTAGCTGAAACCAGATGGCCAAAATTACTGGTAGTATGTACTGGTACCAGACACTTCAGAAATCATAAAAGATTGTATGAGAGAGATATTGAAGAAAAATAGTGGTGAAGAAAATACAAAACATAAGTATATAAAGAAGTGTTACCTTATCTTCAAATTTTATGGCCTGGGAATTTAACACCAAAATCCATTCAAAGCCTAAGTACTTGAGCACATGAGAATATCATCGGAAGAATCAGAGCCACTTACATCAGAGCAATTCATGTCCTCCTGATCACACATGCTTATTCCAAAATTGACCATTTCTTTACCAAATTCATGACCCAGGTACTGGGATACCAACAAACAAGTAACCTTATTGGGATTTACACCAGTTTCAAGCATTCTTCTTAACAGAACCAAAGCTGACCCGTTACGGTTTGATTTGAACAGATAAGCAATTAGAGTATTAAATGAGACAGAATCCATCTCAATTCCCCTACATTTCATTTCCTGCAGCATTTTCTGCAATGAATCCACATCGTTTGCCTTACAAAATCCTTGAAGTATGACATTATAGGTACGCAAGTTCGGTGAAACACCATGCCACTTCATCCAGTTGAACAAGTCACAGGCTTCTGTTTTCCTACCAGCCCGAAAGAGCCCATTTATACCAATGGTATAGCACGCTGCATCTAGCTTGTGCCTTTCAAAAATCGCTCTTCTTAAAAGCTTTGTGGCCATATAGTGCTTGCCTCTTTTGAACAGACCGCCCAACATAGCAGCATGTACATAAGAGTCTAAATTACGATTTTTGGTGGTTACTATATAGTATGTGTCAACAACAAAATCAATACTTTCTAGCTCCAACAAGCTATTGAACAAAGCGGAATAGGTATAACTATCAGGATTGAAACCATTTTCAACCATATGCTTAAAGAACTCGACAGCTCGGTAAGGATAACCAGCCTTGCAAAGCGCATTCATCATGGAATTACAAGCTTTGAGGTCAAAAGTGACATCAAATTGGGAAATTAAGGAGTCAAATAGTTTTTCATTACCAGATAAACACAAAACAGACAGTAGTGTGGATAATGTGCATTTATCTGGCTTAAAATTATTTTCGAGTAAATTGAAGAAAATACTAATAGCATCACTATGCCTCCCAGCTTTCGCATAGCAGTCTATAAGCACATTGTAAAGCACCAAGTCAGGTTTGCAATTTAAATATTTCATTAAATCCAATAAGTCAATAACTGAATCATATCTCTCAGCTTTAAACAGCCCCTTTATAAGAGAAGTGTATGTTACAACTGAAGGAGAGAGTCCCAACTGTACCATCTTTTGTACATATCTACAAGCCATGTCAATTTCTCCTCCATGGCATAAGGCTTCAATCAAAATTGACCAAATTGGCACAGTTGGTTGTATACCAGATACAACCATAAAAGCAAACAACTGAAATAACTCGGAAATTGTTCCCCGCTTTCTACAACAAGAAAAAATGGCCCAAAAAGATCCAGGGGTGGGGTAGAAAGATTTATTAACCATAATCTTTAACACATCTCGTACTGCCAACCAATCACCAATCTTGCAAAGATTGGTCAAGGAAGTGCTGTAAGTGAGAAAATTTGGGAATTGAGTCTCTCTCATAAACCTCATTGCAGTATCAACTTGACCAATTTTAAACAGTACATCTATAATTATATTCCGGGCAAATGTATTGGGCACAAAATGATACCTAGCCATTTCCTCAAACACCTCAAGTGCAAACTTGTACAAACAGCCGCGCCAGTAAATCCTCAGCAAAACCAAAAAAGTTGACGCCTTTATGGGACAACCTAGACTCCTGAGTTCTTCTATAATGTTTCTGACATACCCATATCTGTCAGTAAGCCGGTTCATGACAGGTACCATATGATCAAATGAACCGGGAGCATGGAAGTAATCAGGTTGTCGGGCACACCACAAGAAGAAGCTTAGGGAAACCGAATCAGATGGGCAATTAGATATGGTCGTGTGGACGATTTGTGGAGAGAGAGAAAAGAAGTTTTCTTTTAGATTTATCGGTTTAGAAATTGGGTTTATCAAGGTATTGAGACCACGCCGGCACGGGAGAAAGAAGTGTTTTCTAGGGATCATGGATTCCCTCAGATTAGTATTCGACGTCTCGGGGCATTGCAAGAGGGGATCTCAGCCAATAAAACACTCCCAAATTTTGTTGAGATTTTATCGAAGAAATATTTCAAAAGAATCTCGCGTGGTGGCGCGCGGTCGGGTTTGAACTCAGGGCGGCTGCCCTTGTAAGAGAGTTCTTTTTTAATTTAATTTAATTTAGGTCTTTAATCAGCTATTTTGTTGAGTGCAGTTTGGGTCCGATGTTTATTGGATGTAAATTTGGATTGATGGGCATTAGATCCGTCCGATCTGTTTTAAAATTGATACGTACAAGTTTTGATATGTATTGGACAGTTATATTGTTCATTGGGTCCAAATATTCTTTCAATGGACATCAAACCCCAAACTTTTCTTTTTATTGAGACATATTATATTATGTAACTCTTTAGTCTTTACTGAGTAATGGTAGTTAGCCTCAATGTTTTCAAAGGTAACCTTCAAAAAAAATGTTTTTAAAGGTAGCCATATATGCCGACATTTTTATTAATATCCAAAGTTTAATACAAATTATTAATTATACCCAGAACTCAACTCAATATCGATACATTACCCAAGCCGGCCATTTTATGGCCGGCTATGTACCTGTTTTTTTTTTTTTTTTTTTTTTTTTTTCTTAGAGAGACACTATGAAGATCAAAATATTGAAATCTAAATCTGAAAATTTGAAATTTTTGTTTAAATTATTTGTTATATTACTTTTTTGATGTATAATTAACATATTTATACTAAAATACGATAGATTAATTGAAATTATGTTGAATAACACTAAATTATGTTAAATTACGTTAAATTACATTAAATTACGTTAAAATACGGTAAATTACGCTAAAATACGATATGAATAGGGACGATATCTTCACTAAAAAGGAGAAAAACAACGATGAAACTTCAAACGGTCATAAAACGGCGCTCGAGTGTCCGATTTCAGCAAATGACCACTTTTCGGAAAGCTTGTGAAAATGCACATGCGTCTGTGCCAGCTATGTCGGATTTCGAAATTCAGAATTGCCAAAAAACAAAGAGAAGAGCCTCAAAACTTGAGTTGAAGTTTCCGATTAAGATTTTCATTTCTATCATTCAATCCAAGTAGGTCAGTAAATTAGTTACATAATGAATTTGCAGATTACCAAATTTTACTATTTTTGGAATTTTTTTACTATTTTTTATGATTCATGAAAGATGAGCAAAATCAGTCTACTATAGCGTAATTTTGTGTAGTTTAGTGTTTTTTTTACTGTATTTCAGCATAATTAGCGAAGTTATTATAATTTAACGTAATTTAGTATAATTGAACATAATTTATTGTAATATAGTGTTATTCAACATAATTTCAAGTATTCTAGCGTATTTTAGTATAAATATGCTAATTATACATCAAAAGAAGTAGAGGAGGGATCAAGTTACAACAACTATTTTTTTCATTTTCAAAGTCCAAATCATCGATCCAAACCGTTCAACATGATTATCTAAATAAAATGTGCTTGCAGATCAAATTTTACATTTTTTTGAATTTTTTTACTATTTATTAAGATGGGTACAAAATTCAATGGTCTGAATATGACTATTTTTTGTAAAATACTTAATAAATAGTAAACAAATTCAAAAAAATGTAAAATTTGATCTGCAAGCACAGTTTATTGTGGAAATCATGTTGAACGGTTTGGATCGACGATTTGGACTTTGAAAATAATTGTTGTAATTTGATCCCTCCTCAAAGAAGTAATATAACAAATAATTTAAACAAAAATTTCAAATTTTCAGAGTTAGATTTCAATATTTTGATCTTCATAGTGTCTCTTTAAAAAAAAAAAAAAAAAAAAAAAAAAAAAAAAAAAAAAAAAACAGGTACATAGCCGGCCATAAAATGGCCGGCTTAGGAAAGGGAACATAGCCGGCCAGAAAATGGCCGGCTTGGGTATATATCGATATTGAGTTGAATTCTGGGTATAATTAATAATTTGTATTAAACTTTGGATATTAATAAAAATGTCGGCCATATATGCGTTTATGGAGAATCGAACTCCCAATGTACATAAGAGTTTCCAATAACACAAACACTAAATTACAATGTAATTATGATCCTAATTGACTTTAATAATAGATACTTTTTTTACAAATTCACAACACAGAATTACAATTTATTTAAATCAAACCGCATATATACTTTCACATATGTCGTTACATATCACATATACAATATGCAATGACCTTCCACATACATAAACAAAGCTGCATTATAAAACATTAGTTAGCCTACGGTTTTCAATAAAAAAAAAACAACGAAAAATTCCTTTTTGTTATATAAAAGGTCAACTTCGACTAAAATTGAAAGCTTACTTTAAAAGATGACAAGTAATTGCGAAATATCATTGTTCTAAGTAGCGCGCTATAGCAACATAATAGTATTTTCAAAGCTTAAAACATTACACAAAATATGAGTATTCTAAATAATGGCGCTATAGTGTTTTCAAACCTTAAAGATATATCAATATCATATGTTTTCAGCACAATAGCAGTGCTATAGCATTTTTTTAGCCTTTCCGCTATGACACGATAGTTGCTATTTAGAACCTTACATAACAGTGATGAGTAATTTAAATTTGATTTACAGTACATAAACATAAAGTAATTATTAATTTTATACTATTAGGATAAAAGGAAGTTTTGTAATATTATTAAGTTAGTAAATTATTTAGAAGGAGCACATCGTTATTTACCATAACTTTTTTAAGTTTTTTTTATAAAATAAAAATTAAAGATGAAAATATAAAAGAATATATTAAAATAATTAATATGTCTTAAATTAAAATTAGAATAAAGTGATTAAAAATAATTATTGAAATTATTTATCTGATTTTTTTTAAGTGTAAGAATGATTTTTTTAGATGAGAGTTCAAATGTCTCTATTTTTTGTGTCTCTATCATGTTTCTATTTTTTAATTTTCTAATAACAAAAATTATAAAAAATAAGTATCTCTTCAGATGGATTAACTAATTTGGTCGTTACTACATTACTTTTATTTTACATTTCGTGCGATAATTTAAGTGTAAAGTTAAAAATTTTCTCTTTCTGTTACTCACAAACATGACATAAATAAATGGAGAGAGTTTACATCTTAATTTTTTTTACAGATTTAATATACGAGAATATTATTCCTATGGGACTCTCTTTTACAAGTTTAATATTTAATAAAATGAAAAGGCTTGTTAAGCTATTTTGTAAAAATAAATTCGATCCAATAAGATTATTAATGTAAATTTTTTGGTGGGCCCGATCATAAATAATCCCGATAAATTTCTTCTGAATTGCATAATTTGTGCATTGGAGAGGATCCCCGTCTTCAGATACGGCTGCCCACTTCGACCCTCGCTTGCTCCCGTGCAGTCCATTATGTCATCGGCACCGCTCACTTTGGCTGACCACCGGGTCCCATTATCGGCGTTGCGAGTAAGATATCCCTCCTCGTTCCAATGCTTCCCTTTTGTCCTCTGTTACTCTTGTCGCTCTAACCCTTGGAAAGATATGTATTTGTTCTTAGCCCCGTAATGGTGTTTCCAGAGGAACACTCTCTCTATCTCCGTATATTTACGGAATCCGACGGAACAACCTAGTGCTATTTATTAGTCGTTGCTCTCATAAATATCAACCTGAGGTGAATTGCAAAAGCTTTTGCCCTTTCTTTTTGATTTTTTTGCAGTATATTTTTTGCTTAACTACTGTTCCAGGTATCATGTTTTGTTTATAATCAGTCAAGAGAATTTTTAAAAATGGTTGGTTATTCCAATGCACAAGTTTGGAATTTATCAAGTTATAGAAAGTAAGCTACGTAGGAGATTGGAGTAATTGCGAGAATGGCTGTAGGAATTGAACTTATTTAAGCTTCTATTTCCAAAATTGAAGGCATTAGACATGTTATGATTAAATGTAAAACAATATGAGATCTCAATTGTGATGAATGTTCACTCAATTTCCTTTTTCAGGTTGATAGTATTCCTGTTGGTGATGTTAAAGACATACCATTAACCTCTGTAGGTAATAATGTTAAAGGGGTACACTCTTCATCTATCATTGCTTCATATCCTGTACTAATAGCTTCACCTTCTTTTCTATTTTTCTGCTAGGCCCAGAAAACAGTGGGGTCAATGAAAGGGGAAAATTCTCCTCTAACAAGTACGAATTGCTCTTTTGTAGATAATAGTACACATCTGTTATCAACTTAGTCTTGATGCAATCAAGCCTGGTACTGGTTAGTAACTTGGTTCCAACTGCTTGATACTCCAGTTTGGACTCAAAGATACATTTCTTTTAGTTATGCTCCTTATTTAAAAATAAGGTGAATGGGGAGGAAGGGAAGGAAGAGGAGAGAAAGGAGTATGTTAACCTTTCTACCAAGTTTAAATTTCAGGAGGTAATGAAGGAAAATGGAGATAAACCCTATTCATTTCTTTAAGATTTGTTCCCTCTTAATTTGGAGGATAAGAAACTTAACTCTCTCCTTATTTTCTTCCCCTCCCATTCACTTTCCTTTTCTCCCGAGCTTGGGAGCAGACCCAGGTTGGATCATTCTTTTTTATTTTTTTATTTTTTGGTTATTACGGTAAGTGATGGCTGTAACACGAAAATCTATTTTAAAATTTCATAAGATATAAACTTCAATTTTTTTCACCGCTTTTTTTGTAGATGTCCTTCAAATTCTCAAAGCTGTATCATTTACCAGTTACCATGAGTTCTCTTACAGTGAATTTTAGTTTATGTCCTGGATATATGATTAGATGGCACTACTAATATATCATTAACTGTCACTTTGTCAGGCTGCTTCACAAGCTGAAGAGATATGGTGTTGCTGGCATCTTGTCATATGGGCTACTTAATACTGTCTATTATTTAACTACCTTTCTTCTAGTTTGGTGAGTTAATTATTGAATGAAATAAAATACAATTACACTCATCTTCTCCTTGTTAAATTTTATGTTTCACACCTTCAGCTAAACCTTCTTTCCAGGTTTTGTTTTGCTCCTGCTCCCAGCAAATTGGGCTATGCTGCAGCCGTGAAGCGGTTAAGACTTTTTAACTAGAGATAAATTTACAATGAGGGCTAATTTATGTTTTTGCACTATTAATTAATGTTTTCCATTGCAGATTTGTTAAAGTAATGGCAATGGTGTGGGCTGGAAGCCAGGTCACTAAGATCATTCGAGCAGGAGGGTTGGTATACTTGAAACTTAGCTTGAAATTAAAATCTTTAAGTGGAACTCAATTTCCTGCATTTGCATAGCTGTAGATATGTATCAGAAATTATTAAAATCAACTCTCTTCAATTCAACTCCCATGCAAAAAAAAAAATCTGTTCTTTTATGCAATATAGGGCGCTGGCGTTGGCTCCTTTTGTAGACAAAGGACTATCATGGTTCACTGTCAGATTCAAGTTCGAGTCTGAAGGAAAGGTAAACTCTAATTTTGAGCATCAAATTTGATGAAATGAAATATAATCCACAGATTCTGAAAGAGTGAATGTCACCTTTTATTTCTTTCAGGCATCTGTAGTGATAGCAGGTTTTTGTTTTGCACTGTCTCTTCTCTTGTTCTTTGGACTAACATTACTTTGGGCCTAGGAACAATTATTTTTAAGGAATTTTCTTTAAATATATTTTTAGGCATGCTTTCCTCAATTTTTTCTTCATTTGTTACTTTTTCTCATTTTTTGCGTGTACAGTTCAGCCTAATTGACTGGAATTCCAAATTTCTATGAGAAGTATTGCATGCTAATTAGGTTGACAAGATATATCTTAAAATCTAATGAAATATGGCAGAGATTATTTGTATAGCCTTGAACTTTTAAGTTTATTTACTGTTTATTTATATTGTTTATTTTGCCAATTCAGCATTTTGGCCAGGTAGGTCAATTATTTGTTCTGAACCAATAAATGGTTATTTATTTATTTGTTTTGTTACACAATTATTTTTGGTGACATGTGTAAAGAGTCCTAAAAGTTGACTAGCACGTTAAGTTTTACAAACTCTTGATGCCCATTGAAATAAAGTAGAAATATGGAACTTGTGATATGCACGGTTTGATGTTCTAATTAGAAGTTGGCATGTTTTTTTAGTACCAACAGTTTTCAGTATTCTGAGGTGATTATAGGTCTCATTTATTTCATGGTTTGATGTTCCAATTAAATGATGGCATGTTTTAATTCCAACAGCTTTCAGTATTGTGAGGTCATTATAGGTCTTATTTTCATGATTTAAAATTCTGATTAAAAGTTGTCATGTTTCAGTACCAACAGTTTCAGTATTGGATCTATTTACATAAAAGTCTATATGGTTGATAACAGGTACAGATAGTATATAATAGCTATAACTGATATATATATAGACCCTGTTAACCGTTCAAAACAGTAGAGTGCCCATCCCCCTCCCTTCTGGTGGCTTCCCTACTACCACCATCCCAATTACAGTAAAAACTGAGAAATCAATGTTCTCTAAACCTATGCACCTGCTTAGTCAGCATCCGATGCTTCTGTACACCTTCTGTTGTTCTTCTATCCACCTCCGATGCAGTTGAAACGAGGGTTGCTGGGTTGAAGGGGCGGTCAATGTTTGAGCTGGAGCTGTAGATTTCTTCTCAGTTTCAGCATAAACATGTGTCCTCTCACCACGACTTATCTCTGTGCTCAAGGTCTTGTTAAAAGAATATTGTGTTGGCTTCTCAGAAATGTTTATTTCTGTGCTCAAGCTCCCCTTGTCAAAAGAGTAATGGAAGAAAAGACCTTTTGGCTTGTCTTGAATGTTTCTTCCTGTGCTTAAGTTTGTCCTGTCAAAAGTATCTTGCAAAAAAAGGTCATTTGCCTTTACAGCGATGTTTCTCTCTATGTTGGAGTTCTGGTTGAAACAATCTTGTAAAAAAGGGTTCTTGTAGTTCTCTGGAAATGGTCTATTAGAACTTTCTGGCAACAACTGTTGCCCGTTACCGTTGTTCTCAGAATCAGACAGTTTACTCGCAGTCTCTACCAAAAGAAGTTCCCAAACTTCTGAATCTGATTGTTTTGTTTTCTCACTAAGTGTATCAAAAGGCGTTATAGATGAACGGATCCGTTCATATGCTTTCTTTTTCTGAGTACTTGTTGGTTCAGAGGCAACGGAGTAAGTATCAGACACAACCTCGTCAGGCCTTTCTCTAGGTATAGCTTGGAGGGAGAACCTTGGTTGGCTCCTTGTATCTGACACAGGTGATGATTCAACTGATGCAAGACTGTTATGTGAGTAGGATTTCAATGTAGTCACCAAGTTCTGGGAAATCATCTGTACATGTGGGTACTCCATCATCCTTCCTACACCAATCTTAATACAAAGGTCGTAGAGGGAATCCAGCTCCTCAAATTGTTTTGCTGCCAAGTCACACGCCTCAACTGTCTTGATGCGGCACTTCATATCTAGCTGGAAGAATTTGTCAAGCAATAGAGTGAGCCCAGCAGTGATGTCGCGATAGAAGTCAAAGCTCTCACGAGTAACCATGAAAAGCGTAATATGTATGAGGTGGTTGTTACGGGCTGGTCCAGTGGGTTTCATAGATATCACGCGGTCGAGCAAGCGTCGCCAATGCTCGATATGATCAAGTATTACTGCGGGCTTTGTACTGACCAAATCAGTAGATCTATGACCTTGGTGGTCAAGTTTCCGGAGCTTTCCAAAGAGCGCTGATTCAAGTCGAGCATCAAGGTAGCGTGCATAGGTCCGAACAAAGGCTGTGTAGTCCCATGGGTTCGAGTAGCTAGATTGGGATGCTGAGAAGTTTGATAGGTCCAATAGGCGGCGACCACCTGAATAAATGGGCCGTAGAGATGCTGCTTCATGGGAAAAGTACGTTCCACCATCACGAAGGAGATGGTGTGCAAGTTGGAGGGATTTGAGGGCAACAATCCAGTCGTGGGTCCTGGCAATGCGGCGTGCTAGAGCGTGAACACAAGCAGCGGCAGAAATGGTTGATGAGACAACCAGGAGGATAACTTCGGTAATGTGTTTTTCGTTGGCCATTTGTTCTTCATGCGAGGTAGCTTTGAGGATAGCCACATCTAGGTTGCAAGAAGATCCTGGCACATAGTTCTTGGAAAATCTTACTAGGCTGATGCTCGTCTGATCCTTCACTGCATTAACTGCTCTCTTAAACACGCTCGGCATTTTGGGTTAGTTGTTCGGAAAGCTTGAGAGAAGTTTGGAAAGAAAGGTGTTGGAATTTCTCCCCTCTCCTTCCTTTCCTTTCTCCTCTGCTATGAGAGAGAGAGAGAGAGGGAATGGCAGGGTTGGCACTGTCCTGTGATATCTAGCGTTTCTGTGGATGGCATAGCGGTTAAGTCGCTGCTTATCAGGATGTGAGCTTTTATGAACCTTTTTGTCTATAAAGTTAACTAAATTTGGAAGATTAAGACCAAGAGGTGAGTTGTAACTACATTTTGACGGTCAACACGGGTTGTGTTTACATATATGCAAGGTAGACGATCGACTGACTACATTCTTAGCAAGAACATATTTAACCAAATAAACGGGAAACTGGATATTAGTTCCTTCTATTATAATAACGGTGAGAACATGGAATTGTTTAATTTTTCTTATGGTTGCTCAGAGGGAGAACAGCATTGACTAGCTTCCCAATGCGAACGATGTGCCTAACCTTGACATTTATACCCGAGTATAATGTGGCTGGTGCGGGACATTCTTTGCTTAAACCGAAAAGTTGATCAAAGCGCTGTTAACAGAAATACCCTGAAATAGTATTAAAAAATGGTCTGAAATCAATTCCATACTCATGACTATCCCTTCGTAATTACTTCCAAATCGTCGTTTCTCTATGTTCTATACGCCACTTCGTTATAATAATTATATTTATGTACTCGAGCAGAACAACACTACAACAGAAAATGCTTCCATACGGGTGAAAAATAGGCTTATACACAGTTTTGCAACGGTGTCCGCAGAAGTTGTGTATAACATGGTCGGTAAATTGTACAAGGTTCTAGAACTGTGTATGTTTTTAAAACAAATTGATGATTTTTTCGCCAAAACACATCATACACGGTTTTAAAGTAAAACTGTGTATAAAACTCCTTATCCTACACGATTTTTTACTATTAAAAATCATGTATAATTCATATTTTCGCCAAAACACATCATACACGGTTTTTAAAGTAAAACCGTGTATGAAAACCCTTATCCTATACGATTTTTAAAATAAAATCGTGTATAATTCATATTTTTTTTAAACCATTGAAATCCTAAATCTGAATTCAAATTAAACCCTAGATCTGAATACCAAAAACACTAAACTAAATTTAAAACTATGAATTTAAACACATCATATACAAAAAAAAAACTACATTTATCAATATAAACAACATTTACAATTACATCACATATTATTAGTTACATGAATAATTGTTGTTGTAAGCAATCTTCTGTGCTTTTTGACTAATTTGCAAAACATATAAACATTGAATTTTACAGTTTCTTTGTTTGAGATGTATGCAGATTTAGCTACATATTTAGTTATTACGTTTGACGGTCAAAGTAAGTCAATGATACATATCATGACAAGTTGATATAACAAGTTGCATCTAAAGGTCAAAGCAAGTCAACGTGCATATCATGAAAAGTCGATGTGACAAGTTGTACAAGATAATCAGATACATGATCTACTCAAGCTACAAGGAATGATTTGATATAGATGATATGATGAAAGATTCATACGAGCCATTTGGAATGTCAGATATTGGTGAGATGCTGAATTATGAAGATTACAGAAGATTATAGAGATTGAGATCATGAAGATTATGAAGATCACACTTTATTATTTTGTTTTATTATTTTTAATTTATATCCAAAAGTATGGTAAAGTAGATATGAGGTTGAGACCACCCGAGTCTAGCCGTTGCATGGCTGGAAGTCCAATTCAAAATTCAAATAATCGGGTCTGGTCAATACTGGAAACTAGGCACAAGCAAAATATGCTAAACCATTATGTTGTAGATCTTGTGATATGCTCTGTTGTCTGTCTAAGTAAGACAGATAATACCCTCACAAACCTTACACTTTAAATTTTTGTGAGAGGTTTAGCCTAGTCCATTATTGTTTGTGTCTAAACTTCAATTATCTTTCTAGCAACCTCAAATGTATTTCACCTAAATTGATCATTATGAGATTAGAGTAAAGCTAGTGATTGTCTGGACTTGAGCCTTTGTTGTTCGCCTATTTTGAGCTATTGTGCTCACCTTCTCTCTTTGAGTTGTTGTGCTCATCTGTCTATTTGTGTGGAACGTAGGAGTGTTGTCTCGTCGGTCATAACTGTTGGTTGTATGCAATCTTCTAAGTTCTTTGTTTGACATAATTTGCAAAACATACATTAGTTGAATTTAACCGTTTTTATGATTGAGTGAGTTTGTAGGTTCAAGACCTAAATTGCAAGATTAATATGAAGTACCAAAGAAAGGTTCATGAAGATCTTAATTGTAAGACTAAATTGAAGAACCAAAGAAATCAACAAGACTTTACGAAGCTATAGATATCTAGTGATCAAATAGAAAAATAAAGTATATTTGAGATTGTTGATTTCTGTGGAGCAACCGTTCGGAACGGAACAAACCCTAATAAATTGACAAAGAGTTCCAGTTTGGTTTCGCCCAGAACGGTTGTGATCCGTTGGAACACTTATCAAGTAAATTGTGGGATAAATTCTACTAATCGTCCTGAAAGGACATAGACGTTCAGAATGGTTAATATTAATTTAATAATGCGAAAACCCTAATTTCAATATCTGTACTATTTGTTCAGAACGGATCACTTATGTCTGAACGGATCTGGCAAATCTGGAGCCATCTTTCTCTTATCTCTTTATAAACATGTCGTTCAGCTGCTAAGTTTAGATTCTTAAGGTTGGTAGTAAACTTTGTTACTCATGATGCTTTGATATATATTTTTATTTGATCATTGTTTAGTCTTTTGTTGTTCGATTGCTTTTGCACTTTATGTTCGATCTTACTTGATTTTATTTATTAGTTTAGACCGTCATATGATGGTCACACATGGAAGTTAGTCACCATTGGGCTAATCAAATTGGGATAAGGGAGAATAAAAATACTAGCTTAGTGGTGGAAACCTTGTTGGCTGTATGCAATCTTCTAATACTTTGTTTGACTAGATTTGTAAAACATACACTAACTGAATTTAACCTTTTACACGATTTAGTGAGTTTGCAGGTTCAAAGCTTTAGTTACAAGATCTATTGCAAAGAACTAAATAAAGGTTTAAAGCTTTAATTTCAAGATTTATAATGAAGAACCAAAGTTCATGAAGTACTGAATTTCAAGATTCTTTTGATGAACCTGAGGAGTCAACAAGACTTTACGAAGCTATGGATTTGTGTAATAATCAAATAGTTAAGTAATGTATATTTGAGACTTGTTGATTTCTAGAGCATCCGCCTTGACTGAAACAAATATATAGAACCAATTTAAATTGACGAGTTCGAAAGTTCCAATTTGGTTTCGTGCAAGACGGATGACATTCGTATGGTTGACTATCAAGTTTTGTGAGATAAATTGTACTAACCGGTCTAAACGGGCATAAGCGCTTAGGACGGTTAATATTAATTTGAATTATTTTACGGAAACCCTAACTTCAATTTCCGTACAACTCTTTTTCACGGGCCACTCCCCGTTAGAACGGGTTTAGGTAAATCTGAGTTCCCCACTATATAAAGAGTTATCTCACTTCAGATTTACCTAAGCTAGCTGCCTCTCACATTTCAAAACGCATTTATTGTAACTCTTGATAACTTCCATTGTTGAGTAAACTTAACTGAAATATCTTCTCAACATTCTCAAATCCACTTGACTTATCTTTTAGGAGATATAGTTTAGTGTCTAGAATTTAGTTCTAGAGCTTTTACATCCCGCTAGTGTGGTCTGCTTGTAGGGCGCGAAAGGGTACACTAGCTAGAGCTTTTCAGCTCACATATATCTATAGCTGTATGACGATCCCGATGGACTCTTCAGCTGGAGCTTTTAGGCTCAACTTGCACACTAGTTAGGCTGTGACTTCCCACCGTTGTTGGGCTCATGTGTCACGTGTTGTGTCCTTTCTTTCTGAATAATAGGAAAGGGATGCCGCCAAACTCCATTATCATCTTGCGTGTTAACTGTCTCTAAACTCTACTCTATTTACTTTCCTTACACACTCCTATTTGACTTGTTAGTTTAGAGTGTTTAACCGAAAAATGTCTAAGAGTTATCAAGACTCTCTTTAACCCCCCCTCTAAGTGCCGTTAGGGACTACAAACCTTAGCAGGAGATACCATTAATTGTATCAACAAAAGTACACATGGAAGTCTCGACATTCGCAGACGATTGTCGCATTGTCGTACCTTACCATGGGGACACTCAAATAAACCAAGATAGTAGGGCGACGTACCCAGTAAGTGAAATCTGAAATCTTTTAGGCTAATCACAGAACTCCTTGCACCAAAATACAACAAAAATCCCCTAGATATGAGACTTTATACATTTCATGAACAATGTCTAAGAAAAAGTATGGTAAAGGAGTACAAAATCAAGAATTATAAAGGAAAAACTTAACCAAAAATTTTAACTCAATTTTGAGGTTCTTCTCTTTGTGTTTTTGCAATATAGAGTATAGACCAATCGTTTCTAAATACATTTTAGCACCTGAGCAATCTAATATACTCGTGTATTTCATCCCACTACTCAGTGTATATTGAAATTTAATTTAATTTTCTTTTTTTTATTAAATTTTTGTATAGTTCAACCTTCTCGTAAAATGCTAAATGTGTACTTATAATTACTAGTGATTAAAATTTTACTTTGTGATTGTAGAGACCAGGGGCGGAACCAAACTTTACGACTATGGAGGTTAATCATATAAAATTTTCATACTACGAATAGGGATCAATTTTACAATACTTGTAGTATTTTACTCTAAATTATATAGAAAATTGAGTATAGATACAAAAAAATTGAAAAATAATGAAGGTCAATTGACCCCCCCAATTCCCAAAGAGTAGCTGCGCGTCTGGTAGAGGATAGATTTCAAATTCCAGTAACCATCAATTCATGAATAATAAATTTTTTATATTTCAACCTCTCTAATATAATGGTTTTTAGTTCGACCCCTGCACCCACTTTGAGTGAAAAAATAGAAAAACTAAACAAGATAGCGTGCGAGAGACCCAGAAAGGCTTTATGGGATACGGAATGGACAGCGGGAGTGTGGTCCTTATGGCGGGAGAGGTATAGAAGGGTTTGTACCCAAGAGCAACGCAATGTATGCATCCTGATTAATGATAAGGTATTGGATGTTAGTGATGGATTCGGTTCTGTTAGGATGGGAATACTTAGTTGCGATAGGAGGCGATACTGTTGAAAATAAAGATGATAATAGATAGAATTGATCTCAGTCCTTCATCATTGATCAAATGAGATTAAAACCATAAAGTATAATAGGAACATTGTACAGTACCAACGGTACAATTAATAGCCGTTAGACTTTTTTGTATAAATAGAATGTAGGAACTTTGTAACAGTGATAAGAGATAATAGAAAAAGCATTCATAGTATTTTTTCTCCTCAGAATCATATTGTCCTCTTAATTCTCATAATTCTCATCATGGTATCAGAGCTTCAAGCTCGATTCTGATAACTCAAATATCCAATAACCCGATAAAGCTTCCGATAAATCCTCAATCAAAACTATAAGCAGTGCAAGAATGGATCAATGGGGGCAGCATTCTCACGAGGCTACCAACCCATCGAAACTTTCTCCACAATTGCTAAACGGTGCGAATTACATCTCTTGGGCCAAATCAGTCTCAATTACTCTTAGCGGTAGAGACAAAATTGATTTCATCACAGGAGACAATAAAAAACCAGAACCGGCCAATCCAGAAAAAATCACTGAGGCTGAGAAACTCCAAATCCAAAAATGGTAAAAAGAGGATCACTTTGTAATGTCCCTTCTATACGGATCAATAGAACAACAAGTTCTTGATCTATTTCTTCAAAATTGCAACACATCAAAGGAGCTTTGGGATGAAATAGAGTCATTTTATGGGCAACAAAAAAACCATTCTCATGTGTATCGTTTACAACTCGAAATTCAGCAAGAAAAAAAGGGAACTAAAACCCATCTGGAGTATCTTGCCTCGTTAAAAAAGAAATACGATGAACTCGATGTTTATCGACCTTTCACAACCGACCCAAAAGAACTCAAAAAAAGAAAAGAGGAGGATCGAATTTTTTCGTACCTCGCTGGCCTTGATGCGAGCTATGAGATTATTCGGTCACAGATTATCCGAGCACCTGACCTTCCCTCCTTCTCCGAGGTAGTTAATCAAATCCAACGAGAAGACTCCCTACGGGAGGCCATGGGGGGCCCACAAGCCAGCAATGGCGAAGGACACGAGCCCCACGGCCATACCGTCAGAAATCAAGAGCCTCACAGCCATGCTGTCCGAAATTTCCAAAACCCTAGTTTTCAATCTCACCCAAATCGGCAAAATCAAAAGAACGAGAAATGCTCTCATTGCAAGAAAGATGGTCATACGGCTGAGAGATGTTTTTTTCTTCACCCACACCTCAAACCGAAATGGTGGAAGGATGGAGAATCGAAGAAGGGAAGGGGCGACGGGGATGAAAGGAGAAAAGAGAAAGACAGAGAGTTTACGCGAAGGGCTGGGGGTTTTTCATCTCAAACCGGATCCGGATCCAGACCCAATACCGTATCTGGTCCAACCAAACCAGGTTCAAACCGGGTTAATGAAGGATTTTTCGCTGGCGGGTCAAGCGGGTCATCTGATCAAATGCAACAACTGCTCCAGCAGCTCTATGTGCTGATCTCTAATCAAAATCAAGTTCAAAGCTCTTGTGGTATTGTATCTAACTCTAAAATTTTAATTTAATCGACCAAATAATTATTGATAGTGGTGCAACCGATCACATGTTCGGTAATGAAAAATTCCTTACCAATTTGAAATTGCCAAATAGTGAACAATATGTGGTAGTTGCCAATGGTATGAAAGAAAAAATAAATGGTATAGGTAAAATTAATTTGTGTAATAAAAACATTAGTGATGTTTTATTTTTAAAAATTTTCCTATTAATTTACTTTCGGTTAGAAAATTAACTCAAGAATTTAATTGTGAAGCAATTTTTTCTTGTAAAAATGTTGTATTTCAGGACCGGGTAACCGGGAGAGAAGATTGGTGAAGGTTTTCTCGAAAATGGGCACTATCTTTTGAATTTACAAGAACTAAATTTTTGTACTTCGGCAAGCTCAATTAATTATGATAGATGGCACAAAAGACTTGGGCATCCTTCCGACAAAGTTTTAAATTGCATCTTAGATTTTCCAAAGAACAATTGTATTAATTGTGACATTTGTAAAATGGAAAAACAAACGAGACTTCCTTTTTCACTTTCTAATAGTAAAAGTGAAGCTCCGTTTGATTTAGTCCATTCCGATGTATGGGGTCCGGCCCCAATTATTTCTTATAATGGATTTAGATATTTTGTTATATTTATCGATGATTTTTCTAAAGCAATATGGTTGTATTTACTTAAATCTAAAGATGAAGTATTTAATTGCTTTCGAGAATTTCTATGTCTCATAGAAATCCAATTCAATGCTAAACTTAAAATTTTTAGATCGGATAATGGAACCGAATTTGTAAATAAAAATTTTACAACTCTTTTCAAAGAAAAATGAATTATACACCAAACAACATGCATAAACACTCCCGAATAAAATGGAGTGTCGGAAAGAAAAAATAGGCATTTATTAGAGATGACACGTGCATTATTATTTCAAAATAACGTTCCAAAATTATATTGGTCGGATGCAATTCTTTGTGCTACTCATCTAATTAATAGGCTACCTAGTGTTATTTTAAAAAATAAAAGTCCAACCGAAATTCTTTATAAAAAAAGGGGGAATCTTGATTATTTGAGAATTTTTGGTTGTGTATGTTTTGTTCATATTAAAAGGAAAGACAAATTTGATTTTATGTCAACAAAAGCTATTTTTTTAGGGTATTCATCCTCAAAAAAGAGTTACAAATGTTATGACCCAATTAATAAAAAAGTTTTCATATCTAGAGATGTAATATTTTGTGAAGATGAACCATATTTTAAAAAAATAGAAATAACCAAAAGTACACTTGAGAATAAAGGAAGGCCAATTATGTCTTATATATATGATCTAGATTTCATACCAAGTATGGATAGTGAAATTGAGCCAAATAATGATGAAGAAGAAATAAATAATAATAATGATAATAATGATAATGACAACAACAATAACAATAGTGATAATAATGAGAAAGAGAATACCACGGTACGAAGGTCCATAAGAGTGCGCCAACCATCTACCAAACTTAGAGATTTTGTAACTTATACGGTGCAATACCCCATACAAGACTTTGTATCATATGAAAATATTTCATCTAACTATCATGCATTTCTTACCACTATTGAGAACGAAATTGAGCCAAATAATTATCAAGAGGCTATAACCAACCCGGTGTGGTGCAAGGCCATGAAAGAAGAATTGAAAGCCCTTGAGAAAAATAAAACTTGGGTAATCGTTCCATTACCAAAAAATAAAAAAAACCCGTTGGGTGTAAATGGGTATACAAAATCAAGCTCAAAAGTGATGGTTCCCTTGAACGATATAAAGCAAGATTAGTGGCCAAAGGGTATACTCAAACCTATGGTATTGACTATAACGAAACTTTTGCACCGGTGGCGAAAATGAATACCGTTGGAATTTTATTTTCTATCACGGTAAACAATAGTTGGAATTTATACCAAATTGATGTAAAAAATGCTTTTCTTCAAGGAACACTTGAAGAAGAGGTGTATATGACACTACCACCGGGCCATGAAATGGAAAATATTTCTAATATAGTTTGTATGTTAAATAAATCAATCTACGGATTGAAGCAATCTCCTCGGACATGGTATGGCAAACTTAGCTCATATTTACTTTTGTGTAATTTTAAAATTAGTAGTGCCGACCACTCCTTATTTACCAAAAGTGAAGAAAAAAATGTAACTATTGTATTGGTATATGTCGATGACTTAATAGTTACCGGAAACAATTTTGAGAAGATTAAAAAAATTAAATCCCAACTAAAAGATAAATTTGACATTAAAGATCTAGGATACCTAAAATATTTTTTAGGAATAGAAGTGGCTTCTTCAAATAAGGGCCTCTTCATTTCACAACGAAAATATACTTTAGATTTGTTAAAAGAAACCGGTAAACTAGGTTGTAAACCGGCCTCTACAACAATTGACACCAAATATAAATTAAATACCGAGGATGGTGAGCCTTTAGAAGACATAAGCCAATTCCAAAGACTCGTAGGAAAATTAATTTATCTTACGGTAACCCGTCCGGATATTTCTTTTTCGGTAAGTCAAATTAGTAAGTTTATGCATTCTCCAAGAACACCCCATTTGGAAGCCATAAATAGAATATTAAGGTATTTAAAAAGGAATCCCGGAAAGGGCATAAAAATGATGAACAATAAATCTAACGAAATATGTGGCTATTCCGATGCAGATTGGGCCGGTAGCTTTGATAGAAAATCCACCACCGGCTTTTACATTTGTAGGCGGGAATCTAGTCACATGGAAAAGCAAGAAACAAAATGTCGTAGCTCGATCAAGTGCGGAGGCGGAGTACCGAGCTATGGCATCCACCGCAAGTGAATTAATATGGATTAAACAACTACTTAGAGACATGGGCATTAAAATTGATCAACCTATGAAGATGTATTGTGATAATAACTCCGCTCGACATATCGCATCGAATCCGGTGTTTCATGAGAGAACGAAACACATAGAAGTGGATTGCCACTTTATTAGAGAAAAAGTCCAAGCTAAGGAAATAGAGACACCGTTTGTATGTAGCAAACAACAATTAGCGGATGTCTTTACCAAAGGCTTGGACCCGACGCATTTCGAGACGATCACTAGCAAGCTAGGAATGTATGATATATACCTTCCTAGCTTGAGGGGGAATGTTGAAAATAAAGATGATAATAGATAGAATTGATCTCAGCCCTTCATCATTGATCAAATGAGATTAAAACCATAAAGTAGAATAGGAACACTGTACAGTACCAACGGTACAATTAATAGCCGTTAGACTTTTTTGTATAAATAGAATGTAGGAACTTTGTAACAGTGATAAGAGATAATAGAAAAAGCATTCATAGTATTTTTTCTCCTCAGAATCATATTGTCTCTTAATTCTCATAATTCTCATAATTCTCATCAGATACATAGAATCAGTGAGGATATTCACTGTTATGATTGCGGTTTTCTTTTGTATTTGATTAACTTTTTGGATTTTGATTCGGACTGGAATTGTGTAAATATTTTTTCCTAGTTAATGAAATTGTTAGACGACAATTTGCCGCTAATCCTAAAAAAAATGTGCCAGAGACCATAAATAGAACAGAAACAAAGACCAACAGACAGACTTTGTCTCTGTCTCCCTCTTTGATCTCAAAATTCGAAGTTCCAAGTTCCCAATAGAAAGGATTAGCAAGTAGTTTAAAATTAGATTGAAAAGCCTAGTAAAATAGGAGCTGTATTGTAATTGAAGTGTTGATTTTACATCTGTTCTACTATTGGAGCTGGTGTATTATTCTTGATTTTTAATTTTAAAATCCAAGATGTGAATTTTCGAACGTCCAAAAGTCCAATAAGGCCCAAATCATATACTCATTTCCGGCTCATTTCTCATTTTGAAAATCTGAAAATCAGGCCAATTGCCAAACGATATATTTATCAGAGCAAAACTAGGATGTGATTGCTCATTAAGAGGTATTAGTGAGCACACCTCTAAAAGGCTATCGGATTGATTTCGAACTACAAATTTAAACCGTTAAAATTTATGTAGTTCGTGAGTGATGCATGTACATGCAAAAATTTTAAAGTTTTGAATTCATTTAGTACATAGTCAAGTGGTCAAAACAATGATGAAAAATGAATACATAAAACAATTTAAAAAATAACTTGTAAAATGTTCATGTTTTGACCGCTTGACCATGTACTAAATGAATTCGAAACTTTAAAATTTTTGTATGTACATGCATCACTCACGAAGTACATGAATTTCAACGGTTTGAATTCTTAGTTCGAAGTCAATCCGATAGCCTTTTGGAGGTGTGCTTACCAATTCCTCTTGGTGAGCACATCACACCCTAGTTTTGCTCTATTTATCAAACATCCTCACCTTCCACTTTGTAGACAGTGTGCTTTTGACAAATACAAAAAGTTTGATGAGTCCAAAGTAAACTACTACTTTTAAATATTTATAAATTCTACTTTCTACTTACGTTAAGATCACAAGCGCATTATCATACCGTGTAGTATGATTGGAGTGTCGATCCATAGGGATAGTGTATTAGATTTTAAACACTTTTCACTAGTTTAGGTTATCGGGAGTTTTTAAAAGTTTGATGCAGTGGCGCTAATTGAGTTAAGGTTAAGGTTAAACAGTAAATATAGAGCCTCTAGGACTCAGATTCTATCATTCTTAATTATGCAAAGTATAAATTTCGAGGTCTCTCTACGTCGCATGCGGCACTGTCACTGTCGCATGCGGCCTAGATTGTCCCATAGCTACCCCGCATGCGGCACTGTCACTACTCGCAAGGCGTGATGGGTGTTTGCTTATGTGATTTGAAAAGTTTTTCGATCTTGCGATAGGCTTTTGGGCTACCAAGACTGTAGTATTTTAAGTACGAAATTATATTTTTTTCCCTATACAACCCCCTAGTTGAAATATCCAAAAATCCTACTTAATCTAAGTGCTTCCTAATATAATCTAATATACAATTTACACTATCCTGCCAAGGGAGCCCACTGGGTTCTAACCCTAGTCTTTGAACGGCTGCCAAGCCTCGTTAGCTGAAGTGTTTGAAGTACTTACATGCATTATCATTCTCACACAATGATGCAATAACTTTACACCTATTGGTATGTGGAGAGTCATTGGCATATAGTAGACATAACTATGTATGCAATTACGTAATAAAAAGGAATTTAAAATATAAAGAAAACTCAAATTAATATAAACAAAACATAAACATATACTAAAATATAATTAAGAATTCAAGTACAGCCCTCACCTTAAAGATGAGAAGTTTAGCTTCTCATGGCCATGACAAAATAAAAGAAATAAAATAAAGGAACAAAATTACAACCCAATTAAAGATGGATGAACATCTGCCTCCTTAGATGACGTCTTCTTCTCCTGCTTGGCTTCCGATGGCTATCGAAGTTATCTAAGGAGGCAGAGGTTCATCCATCTTCAATTGGATTGTAATTTATGTTCTCTTTATTTTATTTATTTTATTTTGTCATAGCCATGAGAAGCTAAACTTTTCATCTCTAAGGTGAGGGTTGTACTTGAATTCTTAATTATGTTTTAGTATATGTTTATGTTTTGTTTATATTGATTTGAGTTTTCTTTATATTTTAAATTCATTTTTATTACGTCCTTGCATACATAGTTTTGTCTACTATATGACAATGATCCCCCACATACCAATAGGTGTAAAGTCGTTGCGTCCCTGTGTGAGAATGATAATGCATGTAAGTATTTCAAACACTTCGGCTAACGAGGCTTGGCAGTGGTTCAAAGACTAGGGTTAGAACCCAGTGGGCTCCCTTGGCAGGATAGTGTAAATTGTATATTTATATTATATTAGGAAGCACTTAGATTAAGTAGGATTTTTGGGATATTTCAACTACGGGATAGTATAGGAAAAAAAGATATAATTATGTACCTAAAATACTTAAGTCTTGGTAGCCCAAAAACCGATCGCAAGATCTGAAAACCTTTCAAATCACATAAACAAACACTCAGCACGCTTTGCAGGTAATGACAGTGCCGCATGCGACGTAGAGAGACGTTGAAATTTATACTTTGCATAATTAAGAAGAATATAATCTGACCTAGAGGCTTTCTATTTACTGTTTAACTTTAACCTTAATTCAATTAGAGTCACCACATCAAACTTTTAAAAACTCCCAATAACCTAAACTAGTGAAAAGTGTTTAAAATATAATACATTATCCCTGTGAATCGGCACTCCAATCATACTACACGGTAGAATCATGCATTTGTGATCTGAACGTAAGTAGAAATTAGAATTTATAAATTTTAAAGGAAATAATTCAATTTGAACTCAGGGTCATTGCCGGTCGTGAATTTAAAAGTTTTGGCTGGTGGCCAATTAAAAGAGCTTCATAAAAAATTAGATATTCGTACAATTTAAGGACTTTTTTTAATATGTAGTTGGGTCAACCCCACTAGAGCTCACGTGGCTGGGCCACTTATCATTACAAGGCTCCGCAATTTTGGTTGGTATAAATAAATTATAATAATTATTATTATCAATAAACACGAGTCTTGACAGCCAAACTTGAAAGCCACGAGCATTACATTACTCGAGAAAAATAAATGAAGAATATGAAAGAAGCTAAGAATAACCAGGAAAGACAATAGAAGCCCTACCATTACATCTACAATTTTACATTAAAACACCCAACTTACAAAACCAAACCAAAAAGAGCCGCGACTGCAAAGGCCACAATCATCAATCGGGTAATGCCATGGAACTTAACATCGGCAGCACCACTGCAATCATCATCACTTCCGCTGTAACACCCCGGTCGGACAGACTTAGCCACTCCCCCATCCAACAAGAAGCTACTATTTGTCTTGCCATTGCTGAAGAGAACACACCAAAAGTACGGTGACCCACCATCCGTTCCGCTAACTGCAGCTCCCACCTGTCACGATGTAAAAGCTTTATAATGCATTGGCCTTGTTTGATGTTTAATTGTAAACACATTTTTCATTTTTTTTCTCTCTTTCTACAGAAGTTTGTGTTGAATTGGGTGATTATAATCAGCTTCAGTTGCATATGTGAGAATTCTAAGGCAAGATAAGTATGAAGCTTGATTGCCAAATTGAACCATATTTGTCTATTAGGCATCTAGAAAATGGACGAAATAAAATCAACAAAGTCACAGATAGGCCTTCAACAAGTCAAGTGCACGAGATAGGTAAAAGAGAAAAGCAAGTATACAATGCAAAGCACTTATCAGATTGCTTTTTTTTCCAAAAAGATAGGCGAAAGGCCTACCTTTTTCAATCGAGACAAATAATAACTTGGGTTTAAAGCACTTACCAGATAGCTAGCAACAGTAAATGATACCAAAATAAACTATTGGTGAACAGTTATAAAATTATCGGAGTACCATGAACAGTATTGACAATAGATAGGCTAAAATACACATTAAAAGGCCCTAAACATGATAAAGGAAATTGAATCCACTATAACATGAAAGATATCAATCTTTGACAAGCCAATAAAATGTATTGGACAGCATGTGTCGATCAAGTTAGTTTCTCAGTAATGTGTACCAATATTTATGAACACTTATGATAATATTATCGGTCCGACTGTGTCCATGTAATACCATCAGTTTATGACATTACCAACCACCAATGTATGAAAAATGCATGCCTATTAGGCACAATTCAAATCAGATGAAGTTAACAAACTATACTGGTACAAATCAAAGGAGCCATCACAAGTAGCAGAATACCTCGGTATGGTTTTTGCTGTAGAGAATTTCGAGGCTCTTGTCATTTACAATAAGCATATCGAATGCCTGATCGGGAGTTGCATACTTAGTCTGGCACCCGATCAGGCGACCAGTGATAGGTGTGAGGCTAGTTGCCACAACACCACAACTGGGGGCAAATGTATCAGAAAAGCTGGATTCCGGGGGCTTTTTCATGTCTCCAACTGATCCGCACTGGCCCTCATATGCCTTAATGTACTGTAGCGCTAGGCATCCCAGACCCTGGTTGTCATACAGAGATGATGATTTGTGGGCTGTCCTGTTACTGTTAATCAGCAACACTAGTTGATCTGCTGGGTTGCCTACAGAAGAGAAAAATTGGAAACAAAAAAAAGGAATGAATGTCTAAGAAAGACAATAATAGGATTTGAAATTTGAAACAAGATTATTGGAGTTTATCAGGTTGATTATTGTAGCTTCTTTTTTTTACTTGGAAAATACAGGTCTTGTTCAATTGGAAGGACTTGTTATTTATTGAACAATTTGAGCTTTTTCTGTTCCTAGTATATTTTAACTAGAGTGTAAAATTAATGTCAAATATTGAAAAGGGTAAGATAAAAAGAACTGGAACGAGATGACATGAACTCAGAAAAGAGATAGCCATGAAAAAATCAATTGCCATATTACATAGTTCCAGATCTGGACAATTTAGGAAATGTGTCAATAGAAATAAGTAGCAGCAAATTGTAGCTACCCTATAGAAATCTCTAACATACCACATATAACCTACTAAATCAAATCACCATGATCTAACACAATGTGCCAATTTGATTTAAAAAAAAAAAAAAACTCAAATGTAGCAACGAAAAATCTACGTTATAGCCAGCTCAACTAGTAACAAACAATACTTGTTAACAGCACTTAAAACACGATTACAATTTTCAATCTGACATAATCCGAAGTTGAGAACTGAATACTTATCAATCCACATTTGGTACAAATAGGTTATTGCACAAATAGAGAACAAGAGTATACTTTTACTGTCGGTAGCTGAAGCAGACGAGAAAAGGAAGAGAGCAGTGAAGAGAAACCAGCCGGAGATCTCCATTGGAGGTGGGAGTCGGGTTTTATATGGTTTGGATCCAATCAAGCTTGTTGGGTGCGTCGGAGAGATGCAATGTAGGTGATGCGATGGGGAAAAGAGACGACAATGCTGTTGGATGGAGTGTGCTGTGAAAGAAGGGAGATGAAAGCTCACTTTCTTAAAAGGATTTTCTAATTGGTATTTTGAAGAATTTGGTGTGATTATGATTTGACGTAAATGACCCCGCCGACTGTTTCTCGTCAGCCATCACTGTTCTGGTCGTGATTCGTGAGAACACGAGAGCCCGCAAAGCCAACGGCTCTACGCCGAAATTTTTATTAATATTAAAAAAAATTGAGTCTAAATTTTCCCGATATTTTTATTAATACCCAAAAAAAATTAAAAATTATCAAATCTGCCCTCGATTCAAAATTTTTACTAAAATGCCGTGACCGCCCCACTGGGGGGCGGTGCACTATTTGTAGCAGACCGCTCCACTTAGGGGCGGTCCACTATTTGTAGCAGACTGCCCCACCGTGGGGCGGTCCACTATATATATATATATATATATATATATATATATATATATATATGAGGGATGCTTCTATGCACCTAAGGACCTATTTGTAAAATGAACATATTTTCATTTTCAAAGTTTAAACAGTCGATCCGACCGTTCAACATTATCTCCATATTAAACTGTACTTGGAGGTCAAATTTTACATTTTTTTGAATTTTTTTACTATTTATTAAGTATTTTACAAAACTAGTCAAATTCAGACCATTGAATTTTGTACCCATCTTAATAAATAGTAAAAAAATTCAAAAAAAATGTAAAATTTAACCTCCAAGTACATTTTAATATGAAGAAAATGTTGAACGGTCGGATCGACTGTTTGAATTTTGAAAATGAAAATATGTTTATTTTACAAATAGGTCCTTAGGTGCATAGAAGAATTTGCCTATATATATATATATATATATATATATATATATATATATATATATTTTAGACAATATGAATATCAAGATACTGCATTCTAATACTAAAAATTCGGATTTTTTTTAAATATTTGTTAGATTACTTCTTTTAAGCATATTTATAACTAAAATACGCTAAATTATTTGAAATTATGTTAATTATGTTGAATTACACTAAATTACATTAAATTACGCTAAATAACAATAACTTCGCTAATTATGCTGAAATACGGTAAATTACGCTAAAATACGCAAAATTACACAAAAGTAGACTGATTTTGTGCCATCTTTCATGAATCATAAAAAATAGTAAAAAAATTCAAAAATAGTAAAAATTGGTATTCTACAAGTTCATTATGTAACTAATTTACTTAGCTACTTAGATTGAATAATAGAAATAAAAATCTTAATCGAAAACTTCAACTCAAGTTTTGAGGCTCTTCTATTAGTTTTTTGGCAATTCTGAATTTTGAAATCCGGCGTAGCTAGCACGGACGCATGCGTCTGTTCGCAAGCTTTCCGAAAAGTGGTCATTTGCTGAAATCGGACACTCGAGCACCGTTTTATGGCCGTTTGAAGTTTCGTCGTCTTTTTTCGCCTTTTCAGTGAAGATATCGTCCCTATTCATATGTAATTTAGCGTAATTTAACATAATTTAGTGTTAGTCAGCGTAATTTAACATAATTTCAAGTAATTTAGCGTACTTTTGTATAAATATGATAATTATACATCAAAAGAAGTAATCTAACAAAAAACCCAGCTAACGTGGGTATATTTATTAATAAAATGTCGGAAACTAGGGTTTAGAAATTAGAGGTTAGATTTAGGGTTTCTTTTAAATATCACTAATTTTTATAAATATGTTATGTGAAAATTGTAAATCATTTAATGTACGGTAATTTTTAGGGTTTAGGGTTTAGAGTTTAGGGTTTTAAAAATTGTTCAAAATAAGAGTTTAGGGTTTAGAGTTTAGCGTAATTTAGTGTAATTCAACGTAATTTAATATAATTTCAAATAATTTAGCGTATTTTAGTATAAATATGCTTAAAAGAAGTAATCTAACAAATATTTAAAAAAAAAATCCGAATTTTAGCGTTAGAATTCAGCATCTTGATATTCATATTGTCTAAAAAAAAAAATAGTGGACCCGCCTCACGGTGGGGCGGTCTGCTACAAATAGTGGACCCCCCCCAGTGGGGCGGTTAGGGCATTTTTAGTAAAAATTTTGAATCGAGGCAGATTTGATAATTTTTATTTTTTTTGGAGTATTAATAAAAATATCGGTAAATTTTCCGGATTTGAGTCTAAATTTTATAAATTGAGTCGGTTTCTTCAGAGAAGAGAGAGAAAGAAGAGAAAGAGAAAAAAGAGGAAGAAGAGAGACTTGGCAATTTTGGGTTTTTGTAAGTTTTTTTTATTTTTTAATTGTAAATTATTTAATTTGTTAATTTTTATAGTTGAAATGCTTATAGGGTTATTATTTTTAAAATTGTAGTGTGTTGTCCAGACCAACCAAAACAAAAAATGATATGTATGAAATTGTATATTGGCAGGAAATCCATTACTGTGATGATGGTGTTTATTATATTATCTGTTTTAGATACTCATTGCCGGTAACTGTGAACCATACCTTTAAATATCTCCAAAGAGAAATATATTCACGAGTTGGGCATTTTTAGTAAAAATTTAGAATCGAGGCAGATTTGATAATTTTTATTTTTTTGGGGGTATTAATAAAAATATCGGTAAATTTTCCGGATTCGAGTCTAAATTTTATAAATTGAGTCGGTTTCTTCAGAGAAGAGAGAGAAAGAAGAGAAAGAGAAAAAAGAGGAAGAAGAGAGACTTGGCAATTTCGGGTTTTTGTAAGTTTTTTTTTTTTTAATTGTAAATTATTTAATTTGTTAATTTTTATAGTTGAAATGCTTATAGGGTTATTATTTTTAAAATTGTAGTGTGTTGTCCAGACCTTTAAAATTATATGTATGAAATTGTATGTTGGCAGGAAATCCATTACTGTGATGATGGTGTTTATTATATTATTTGTTTTAGATACTCATTGCCGGTAACTGTGAACCATACCTTTAAATATCTCCAAAGAGAAATATATTCACTAGTTGGGTATACCAGTACTCAAGCAAATATGGAAATTCAAGCTCGGATCAATATGTCTACTGATGGCCAACGGGACTACCAAATGATACCGATAACAGACCAGGCATTGTACCAAATGATTTTAGGAATTGTGGCTACCTTCCAACAAAGGATATCGGTTCTGGAGTTATATTTAGAATTAGAACCGAATAATGTCAGTTTTAATTTCCAATTAGATCTAAACAGTCAGGCCCGTGCTGGAGAGAACATCAACTGGCGTGAGATAGATCCGCTTTGGGGGTATAACATAAAATCGACTAGGTCAATATCGAAGAATGTTAGGTCCACTCGGGGTATAACGAAGAGCGAACTAACCCAGTTCTTGGAACAACTTGATCATAACCAAATTGATGAGCAAACCGATGGGGGTAGTACGCCTCGAAGATGACCCTATTGCCAATGCGAAAAGGCAGCCAGCTCGGTCGAACACTAATTAAGAACTCAATATCTGGGATGGCAAAGGAAGGGGTTATACCTGGAACAAACCGTTGGTCCCTGACTTCTCGATCGTCTTCCGCCGGAATTCCTTTAGAAAAGGGCCGCCTCCTCGGTGATGACATGTGCAAGCCGCTTCTCAAGAAAAGTTCCTTTGCCTTTGTTTCATTGAAGAAACCATAACTCGCTCCGGCTATATTAATAAGCATAGGCAACCGATTTCTAAGACGCTCCGAGGCATGCGGGGTGTACAAACCCATCCAATATGCATTCAACCACCCTGAAATGATATGAAGAGGAACTAATTCGTCACAAGCACCAGGATTATTGGAAGTAGTAATGACCCTCAAGGACTTGAAAAGGTTGGCGAGAGCAGGCACAGCTAGAGAAACACGCAAACCCCTAGCCATGGTACTAGCCATGATAAAAACTTCAGGTCTGATATGGTTAGAAGGAATTACAAAATAGCATATCCACCACGACAGAAAGGCGGTAAGAAAGGTCTCCTGACTCATCTTGTGGGGGCCTTTACCTAAATAGTTGGGATAATAACTCCTTTGATCATTAAAATAAATGTTATCACTACCAACACCAAGAGGGTCGTGGACATCGGCAAATTTCCATCGTAATGTGCAGTCTAACCGACCATGTCCTAAGAAGTGTGAAATCCACCAAGTAAAAGTCACCCCTCCTCTTTTCCTGTTGAGGCCATCATAAATCCTGAACAGCTCTCTAAGAGACTCAGAATGGCGCCAAGCACGATTTTTTTTTAATCCCAAACAATTCAGTATCTTTGGGACAATATTCTTCGTAAGGCATGCCGTAAATCGGCAAACCTGTAAGCGCCTTCACTTCTAAGAGACTGATAGACATTTCTCTATCCGCAACAAACAAAGTATTAGTCCGGTAATTCCAGTTCTCAATGAAAGCCCTGAAGATAGTAAGATCGTGTTTATAGCTACAAAAAAAAAAAGAGAGAAAATAAGGAAATAAAATAAGAAATGTAAGAAAAATAATAATAAAACAAAAAAAATATATATAGAATAATAATAAAATAATAATAATAAAAATTTATATAATAAAAAAAAGGGGGGGTTCGGCTTACCTGAATAGAGACAACATTACTGAATCAAATATGCCTAACTTGGTGAGTAGCACCTTCTCACTCTTGAGCACATATCTCGTCCACTCAACCTGGCCAACTGTGAAATTGGATTCGTCAGAAGATCGAAGGCCGGCACCCCATGACGGCACTCTTTTGTCCAATATTTCTAGACCCAGTAAATGGAGCGTGGGTTGCTCCACATGAAGCGCCCGCAGTTGAAGAACTAAGAGGTTAGACTGGTAATGGTGCTTAGTCAAAGGTAGGTCGTCGCAAACGAAAGGAGTCCCTACAGTATCTATCAGCCCGACGGCCCAATCGGGAAAATCTTCCAAAAAACTAGGGTTGTGTAGCAAGGGCATCCTCGGCATCGGGTCATGACGAGGGATACGGGCCCGGAAAATGTCGCGCCCTTGAAGGAGCTGATGTCTCCATCTGTAATATTTATCATGAAAGAATCCCGCCGTATTGGCATCTCGGATACGCTTCCCAATTTCTTCCTCGGATGGCTCATCTAAAGGCAAGCCGCTCTTACGCCTCCAAAGAACATTGCTAAGGCAGGTGATTCTTCTTTTTGATCCGTTGTACAATAATACAAGATGAGGATTATGAAGGTTGAGTAAAAAAAATGGAGGTGGAAGGTATACAAATGAATAAAATACAAATAGGGAATGCAATATTGGAATAGAAGCTCGGCAGAAATATAGAAGTATTGCGTAAATGAAGGTGGCTCAAATCTTTCTTGTTAACCGGTCGAATGAACTACCATAAATGTAAAGAAAAAGGAAAAAAAAAAAAGAGAGAATACACACGCATCTATGGGTATATATGTGGAAACTTAGACAAGGAGGATATGAAGAAAATTTTAGTTGAAAATTCAAGAATACACGTACGTCACGGGCAACGCCAGATCACGCCCTCACCGACAGCCTCCGTCGCGATCTGGCGTGGGGCATTTGTTTTAGTCTAAAAATACGGCAATGACACAGATCCAACACAAATGGATTAATCGTGACATTTGTTCTTCTATAAAAATAATGCAATACAATACAAAATAAAAAAAATAAAAAAAATATATATGTATTAATTCAATTCAGCTCCTCTTGGGTCAAGGCCTTCATATATTAATTCAATTAAAGGCTATACGTGGAAATCTTTGAAATATCAGATAAGTCATATGAGCCTGCTCAATTCAAGATGGGCCGCATTATGATCTACGAATATCTATAATTATCTTGAGCCCATTAACAAGAAGCCTTAAACCCATTGAGGTGCGTACTGAAACTGCTCTGACAACAAATGCTGAGTTTAATTTCCTTAACGATGCTTATTACTGTCAATAAAAGAAATTCATCCCTCACTTCGAAAATCACTCCTCGAACGATAGATGCTGCCCGAATCACTCTTTTGAGTTTAATGAACTTAATTATGATTATCTTCGCTGAAATAACACCATCAATAAAAAAATGATTTCTCATTGGCAGGAGTTATTACACGAGCGACAAATCCTGCTTGAGTTGCTCACAAAATTTGATAACTGGATCCACACTTTAAACAATATTTATCACTGTTGTAAACGATTATACACGTTGATGCCGTCAACAAACAACGAAAATAAATAAATAAATGTAAAGATAAATCTAAGTCGTAAATATAAATTTGTGTCATAAGCATCATGCTCCTCAAATCATTAAAAATAATAATAAAACACTCCATCATAACGGTGCCAAAAAAAAAATTATTATATTAATCATCATGGAATGGAAGCCCATAGTCAACATGAATTTCTCATTGACTGAAATCGATCCTCTCAAGATAAATTATGCACAGAGTATTATTTTAAGATTTAAAGGCCTTAACGGACTTATCACCATACACAATTCTAGCACCGTTAACAAAAAGGAAAACTGAAGCATGTTCACCGCCTTCGCTACAACGGTGTAATCCAATATAATGATGTATATAATTATAACAATGATTGTGAAATATTGGAGACTTAAAAGAGCCGCACGCCTGGCTCAATTAATTTGAGAAGCATAATCTTTGGCAGCGAAAGCGTCTTCCTCCTGTGCTATAAAAGAATGACCAGGGAACACAGAGACCGAGAGAGGAGTCAAAACTATACACAAATTAAGATAGAGAAATTGAGCAGAGAGATAGAAGTCAACAAAAAAAAATAGTGAGATTGAGAGAAAATAATACAAAAAAATATACTTCAAGTTTCCCTGACAAGTAGAAAAGTTAAAATAAAAGAGAATGATGTTGGCATTGCTTTTGATGTGAATATTTTCTTTTCTTTTCTTCCCTTTATCCTCTTATCTATTTTCCCTTCTTCTAGATTTCATGAAAACATTCTAAAAATAAATAAATAAAATCACAAAAATACTTGAAACACCTCACTGCCACTTCCGGACTCGAAGCACTTGGTGCGCGTAGGGTGCCGGTTGGGTAAAATTACACAAACACTCGCTACTATCGGACTCGAAGCACTTGGTGCATATAGGGTGCCGGTAGGGTGATTCAATGGGCTCGAAACACTTGGTGGAGTAGAGCGCCAACAAAAAAAAAGATCTGAAGCACTCGGTGCGCGTAGGATGCCATAATCATGCTAATGACGAGTGTGAATTAGGCAGAAATGCTATCAAAATTCCCTCTTAATTAGACACGAAAAATGATATTCAAAATGAATCAAATTCAGACCAAGATGCTGCTGAATTCAAAAGAATGAAAGGGAGAAGAGCATGTAGCTTGAATATAAATGATAAAGTGATGAGATAAAAGGAATCACAACAGAGAGGTCAATTGATAAAAAAAAAATTATAAAAAGGTTCTCATTGTTATATAAGAGTGATGTATGTGAAACAAAATAAAAGAGGTGCATAAATTAAATAAGTAATCGATTCAGGCTTATGAATAAAAGATATCAAAGCACAAAGAGACCATGGTCTTTTGACGAATATTCATATCAACATTCAAACTCACCAAAAGTGAATATCAGAAAAAAAAAAAAAATAGAAGCATACGATTTCAGCACGTGGTTGATTTTGTTATCATCATAGCAGTGTTTATATTAAGATATATATTTGCTACAATGATCCATCAGGTTCATTTTGATGATTCTTGTACAAAAAAAAAATGAGAAATATGCCAAACTGACCAAAACGTCAAAAGAGTTTATTCTTGCTCAATCCTAAATCGAATGACTCTATCCTCGTACAGACTGCAACCTTGTGTGTTCACCTATATCCAAAACCGAACCTTCAATAAACCAAGACAAGTCCATATCGAAGACTACCTCAATTCAAATCAAATCCACATTAAATGTGAAGCTCAAACCAAACCCAAAAATCAACATAAATCTGAAATTAAATCCAAGACCAATCCAAAACCTATACTAAATTCAAAACCTAAACCAAATACAAAGAAACCGAATAAATCAAATAAGTCAACAAATTCAAAGCGAATCGAAGAACCGCAATCAAGCCCAAGTCAAATCCAAGACCAATCTAAAATCAAATGAAACCAAATCCAAATCGAATTCAAGTAAAATCAAATTTAAACCCGAACAAGCTAAAGCCTAATCCAAATACAGGTAAACCTAATTCACCAAAGTAAACTCAAGTCAAACCAAAACCAAAGGCTTCCACACCACCTTAAAACAAATGCTTCCATGTCACTCAAACTCAAAAGCTTTCCACGCCACCTTAAAACAAAGGCTTCCATGCCACTCAAACTCAAAGGCTTCCACGCCACTCAAACCCAAAATAAAGGCTTCAACGCCAACCAAAACCAAAGGCTTCCGCGCCAACCTAAATAAAGGCTTCTCCGCCAACCCAAACCAAAGGCTTCCACGCCGCCCAGATACAAAGGCTTCCACGCCGCCCAAGTAGAAAGGCTTCCACGCCAACCAAAACCAAAGGCTCCCACGCCAACCAAAATCAAAGGCTCCCACGCCAACTCAAATCAAAGGCTCTCACGCCATCTCAAACTAAAGGCTTCTACGCCACCCAAATTCAAAGGCTCACATGCCACCCCAACAAATACATAAGTTCAGCTAAAGCCCTTGCATGTAATAGGCACCCCAAGGGAAGGAAAACCCTACGGACACCACGGGCATATGATACGCCCTTGTCTAAACCCTCTGCACCAGTCCGACCTGTAGGCTGTCGAAGTGTTCCAGACGCCCACTCACGTAGTCCGGTGTCGTCCATAACATATATGTTCAGCTAAAGCTTGCATGAAACAGGCACCCCAAACAAAAGCCTTAGAAAACCCTAGGCACCCTCAAACCAGCTAAAGTCCTTGCATGTAATAGGCAACCCCAAATTAAACAAAAGCCCTAGTAAATACTAGGCATACACTGTTAGTATGCCCCTCGACTTCTTGATTGAACTTTAGATACCCTACCCTGATCATGTCATTTCATCTAGCCCCTTAATCGGAGGTTCCTGGGTACTATCCAGGGTAATTAACGGTAGGGGCTTGCGTCTGCCGGAAGGAAAATAATTCCCACAATCAAACAATAAACTTCTTCCCCTTTACCTATTCGAGGGAGGGAGTGTATTTGCAGAGAAGTTCGCGCCGGTCTATACTAAAATAACAGGCCGACAAAAATGCCTCAACACAAGCAACTAGGTAATTCGGACCAATATATGACAGTTGAGGTCTAGAACCCGACGATGATAGATATTGCAATTCCATACCAAGTTAATGAACCAACAAAACGACAGTTGAGGTTTAGGAATATTAGGTCTGGTCAGTAGAACCCTACACAAAGGAACAACACAAAGAAACAGTAACTGCTGCATTCACTCGGGGACCACACGGACCGTGTACGACAGTACCCGGCCCGTGTACTCTGGACACGGACCGTGTAGGACACTACACGGACCGGGTACCTCAAGGCAAAACTGAGATAAAGTCATAACCCTGGAAACGCCTTTTACTATTGATTAAAACCAAGTTAATTTAGTTTCTTGCATTTAATTACTATTATTGAACTGTTTAGAACTTTAAACAAACCAAAACCAACTTTGCAGACTTCTAGTATTTTATAAATCTAAGCAGTGTAATAAAATGCGGTCCATGCGGTCGCATATGCGTATGCGGTTGGAAACCGCATGAAAAACCAATATGCGGTTTAATATGCGGTTCCGCATATGCGGCCGCATATTCAGCCGCATAATTATTGCCGTATATATCATGATCGGCCGCATTAAGATCCGTATTCTGCATATTCAGATTTAGGAATTCCGCATAACCTTCGAAAACCTCTCTCTCCCTCTCCACAATCCGCATAACCTAAATTTCAAAATCAGTTCGCACCCTCTCTACGCTGTCTCTCACCCTCCTCCGCCGGCTCCTCTCAACTCTCCAGTCTCCACCCTCCACCCATCGCCTGGAGAAGCACCGTACTAGAGTCCAGTCTCCACCCTCCACCCATCACCTACGCCCTACAATGACTAAATCAAGACCGAACTGGAGATTTTGATTCCGGCCTCCACCCATCGCTAGATCGAGACCCTCCTTTGCTCAATTCTATTGATACTGGTACAAGTCTTTTTTCTCTCTTTCTAAGTTTTGTTTGATTTTGGGTAAAATAGCCATTATTGGCTGACTTTTGGGTTTGTTATTCAAGTTTTGTTTGATTTTGGTTAAAATTTCAGAACCAGTATTTGATTTCAAGCGAGAGAATCAGTTCTTGAGTCGAGATACTAGATTGATAAGGAAATTTGAGTTGCATGGGCAAGGAACCGCAGAAGATCTTAGAAAATTGATTTTCGCTGAATTCTCAATTTCTTACACTTCTAAAAAATAACCACTCTGATTTATCTTGGCTTTTATAATGCAGCCTACTTTATATCTGGGAGGTTATTAACTCTACCACTGGAAAAAATTAATGCCTCTGAAAGCGTACAGAAAATTAATTCCTTATTCAAGTACTGGTTCTGAAATTTTTTACTAGTTCTGAAATTTTGTACTGGTTCTGAAATTTTTTTACATAGTAGTTCTCTTATTCAGTTATTTGTTAAGACAATACAGGATATTATTATCTCTTATTGTTGTTATTCTGAATTCTGATATGCACATTTTTTTTTAAATAGGATCATGTCCAGTTCTGGTTCTCACGCAATGTCGACCTCAGATTCCATTACTTTAGATTTGTATAGGCCGTTAAACTCAATTGATCCTGACTGGAAGTATGGGAGGTTGACGGATAAGAGTGACTCAAATTCAGTTAAGTGTTTATTGTGCAATTTAGTTTGTACGGGGGAATAACTAGGTTTAAGTTTCATCTTGCGGGGATCAAAGGTAATATACGAAAATGCCCTAAAGCCAATGCAGAAGTGCAAAAAGAAATTGTTGAGTATTTGGAGAAAATAAAAAAGAAAGGAGAAGATAGAAAGAGGGCAAAAGAAGATTTAGTTGCAGATGTCAACATAAATAGTGATGCTTCTGAGTCGGAGGAGTTGGAGACAGAGAGGGACAAGAAGCGGTTGCGGCTCAAAAAGCCGGTGAATTTGGTGAAAGACAAAGGGCTTTGGAAGCAACAAGTTATTAAGGATACATATGGTAAGGAGCAACGGGATAAGGTCAAGTGGCAATTATCTTTTGTAGTCCAATAGATGAACTCCTCTGTGACTCATAAATGTAGATTATTGGCGCACCAAGGTTATCTTGTTCATGCTTTTTGGTTTCAAAAAGTGTTACATATTTTGACTTTATTTGTTGGATTTTTTTTAAAAATAGTAATTAAAATAATAAAAGTTAAAGAAACGACATGATTGCTTCGTTTGTTATAAAAACAGCAAAAATCGAATTGGCTACTCGGTTAAGTTTTTTTTCTGCTTCACCGAATAGGCTATTCGGTTAAGCAGTCGGTTTTAACAGGGGTTGTGGGAACATGGCCACAGAAAATCCTTATTACACTTAACCGAAAAGGAGATTCGGTGAAGCCAATTTTTTTGGCTTAACCGAAAAGGGGATTCGGTGAACCTTTTATATATGTGAAGCATTCAGCATTGATGTTGTCAAACCTAATAACTAATTAAATATTGCTTAATTTTAGCAATGTGAAATGGGAAGTGCCTCTATTTAATTTGGTTATTTTTGTTGTCCGAACAGAGCCAGAGCCAGAGCCAGAGCCAGAGGTGATTCATGCCGTGATTTTTATTTTTATCCAAAAAAAAATTATTTTAATATAAATAACCACGTTTTTAAAAGAATTTTATTTCTACCCAAACCGCATATATTATTTGCGGCTTGAATTAACAATTCAAACCGCACAGAATATATGCGGCTTGAATTGTGAATTCAAACCGCACAGAATATATGCGGCTTGAATTGAGCAAGTTCTACAAATCAGAAACGGCTTGAAACGGTCGTGTGGTATTAATATACAATCAATAATGAAAATTTCATTTATTATTTTATTAAATGGTAATTTTTCACCGATAACCCTAGAAATTTATTCACCGATAACCCTAAAGTTATTTTTATTACAAAGAATTATATTATAAAAACTTATCAATAATTTAATCCTATTCCTCATGAAATACCATTTCCATTTATAATTGTCAATTAATAAATATATTTTGTTTAAATCGTATCAATGATATTCGGATTTTATACTTAATAAAAATTAGTTTAGCAACAGACATGTCTATATAAAAACATGTATAAATATTAATTTAGAAACCGTGTTACATGGTCTAGGTCCGAGTTCTGAAGTAAGGAGTAACGTAGAGGCAGGAGTAAACTACCCCACAACAACAGGTACGGGTTTTCTGGACATTGTCAAATTGTTACTTACCATTTTGTGTGCATGTTATTTATTTATTTTGGAATTGTGCATGTTGAATCGAACGATCCCTTTGGCTTGTTTAGAAATGCAATAAGATTATTCATATCGATCATGAGACTTGTAATAAAATTCTTTGTAATAAAAATATAATTCTTTGTAATAAATATAACTTTAGGGTTGTCGGTGAATAAATTTCTAGAGTTATCGGTGAAAAATTACCATTTAATAAAATAATAAATGAAATTTTCATTATTGATTGTATATTAATACCACACGACCGTTTCAAGCCGTTTCTGATTTGTAGAACTTGCTCAATTCAAGCCGCATATATTCTGTGCGGTCTGAATTGTTAATTCAAGCCGCATATATTCTGTGCGGTTTGAATTCATAATTCAAGCCGCATATATTATGTGCGGTTTGAATTGTTAATTCAAGCCGCAAATAATATATGCGGTTTGGGTAGAAATAAAATTCTTTTAAAAACGTGGTTATTTATATTAAAATAATTTTTTTTGGGTAAAAATAAAAATCACGGTGATTCATGATTGCCATTCCCACTTGCCCACTTACATTAATATCACAAACATATATATATATATATATATATATATATATATATATATATATATATATATATATAGCACCTCAGAAATTAACAGCAACTATCCAAAATACAAGAAAAATGGAAAATGGAAAATATAACTAATTAAGCGAAATAGGAGAAAATTAGAAATTGAACGAGGTAGGTGCGAAATCAATTAGATGGAAAAGGGTTGCAACTAACAATATAAAATAAAAAAAAAAACAAAAACTCATAACCGAATACTCTATTCGGTTAACAATATAAAATAAAAAAATAATCCAAACCGAATACCATATTCGGTTTAAAATAAAAAAATAAAAAATAATGTTAACCGAATTCGCTATTCGGTTTATATTAAAAAATTAAAAAATAATCTAAACCGAATTAGCTATTCGGTTAATGGGGGTGTTACACGAGTGGTTACAGAGTTGGGGGATCTGTTCCTGTGAAAATCTGCTTAACCGAGTAGCCTATTCGGTGAAGCAAAAAAAAACCACTTAACCGAATAGGCTATTCGGTTTTTGCTGTTTTTATAACAAACGAAGCAATCATGTCGTTTCTTTAACTTTTATTATTTTAATTACTGTTTTTAAAAAAAATCCTTATTTGGTCATCAGATATTTATATTATATTCATTTACAAATAAGTGGATACTGGTACTGCCGTACTGTTATATATTTTGACTTTATTTGCTTGGCTGATACTGGTACTGCCGTACTGGTACACTTGGCTGGTACTGTGAGATTCTTATGACCTCTTTTTTTTTTTCATTGACAGCTCATTGGTGGTCTCTTCATGGTTCAGAAGCATCTTATTTAAAAAATATAGCTATCAAAATACTTGGTTTGACATGCAGTTCTTCTGGATGCGAAAGAAACTGGAGTACATTTGAATGGGTGCTATTTTTTTTTTCCTCTAATAGATCTTTAATATCATCATTATTTAGTGTTCTTTGTAGACATTAATTATTTTTTCTTAACTTGTACAGACCCATTCAAAGAAGAGGGGCAAGCTGGAAGTGCAACGTCTCAATGATATTGTTTTTGTTCAATTCAATGCACGTATAAGTGATCGAAAGATATTGAGAAAATCTGATCCATTGTGTGCAAGAGAAGAAGAGCAAGATGAACATGTGAGAGATTGGACAGGAGGTCCAGCCTTAGATTTGCCCGAAGAAATTGTTTTAGCTTCAACTTCAACTTCTTCCTCTACACCGATGGCAAGAAATGGAGACAAGGTGGGAATTGATGACATAGTGATGATATTTCTGATGATGATGATAATGGTGATGATGACGAAGAACCTCATCTATATGCATCATTGGAGGAAGAAGGGTAATAACTAATAACTTGTGTTTCATTTATGTAGAAGGGTAATCTAGTACTTTTGAGTTCTAACTTATGTTTTATTTATGTTTATTGGTATTGTTGGGCTGTTGCTGTGACATTTATTTGTATTATGCTGTATTGCTGTATTGCTGTATTCTGTTGATGTGCCTGTATTGCTGTATTATGCTGTATTGCTGTTTTATTTATGTTTTACTTATGTATTGCTGTATTCTGTTGCTGTGACATTTATTTGTATTATGCTGTATTGCGTATTGCTGTATTCTGTTGTGAAATTATAGTTTTGATATATTTATGCAAGTACATATTATCAATTATTTATTAGATATTATTTTCTTATCTTAGATATGCTTCCAATGTGCACAAATTATATCTTTGCATACAAATTATATATGAATTCTCATTTTAAAATCCGCATATATAAGTCCGCATAAAATTCTGCATATGCGGCCGCATACCGTATATGCGGTATGCGGTGACCTTCCGCATACCGCATGAAAACCGCATTTTATAACCTTGAATCTAAGTAGAGTCCTTTAATATTCAAACCATCATGTGGATCGATACCTGAATATACTGCTCGATAGGATTGTACACTTGCAATCTGAATCGAAAGGTGTACCAAGGTTTAAAAGGAATAGCTTGCTATACTGAAACTTTGTGCATACACTTATGTGTAGAACAATATGCCGACATGCTGCATCCATCTTTTGTACACCCCCGCCAGTCTCTAGGCCTACGTATGACCCAATCTGGGATACCGCCGAGCGGATACGTAGCGAGGCCGAGGCTGATGTCGTTACATAGAGAGAGAGAGTTTGGCCGGTTCGAGCGAACGCTGGAGTACCAGCTGAGCGATGGTCCCCCGATCCGTGGCAGTGATTGTTTTGTACTATTTATATTTGGTATACTATGTTTGGTGTTTTTATGTTTGGATTATCTTATATTTCGGTTTTTTTTTATGTGTGCTTTTATGGTACTATTTTTATATTTTTTTAGATCTTTTTTCGTCACTAACTTATTCAAAATTACGCTAAAATAAAATAAATTATCAAGATTATACTAATTTAAACTATGAGAATTGTACTAAAATAAAATAAATCAGCATGAATATGCTAAATTAAACTAAGTTATGCTAAATTATACTAAAATAAAATAAATTATCATGATTATGCTAAACAAAAAATACTACAACATAAAATTTAAACGGAAAATACTACAATAACCCTAAAATAGCCAAAAAAATAAAAATAAAAGTACCGGCCATTTTCTGGGCGGTAATAGATTAAACAAGGTACCGACTATTTTCTAACCGGTAGTTGATTAAATTGGGTACTGATCAGAAAATGACCGGTATGGATATTTTTATAAATACTCAGAGAATCTGGGTATATTAATTAATTTCTATTAAACTTTGGATATTAATAAAAATGTCGGCACTTTAGATCTCTAATTTAAACATGTCGATACAGATAGTCTAAAATTATTTAAAAAAATGATTTAATCTATATTTGATGAATTCGGATCACCCCAGATACTTGACTCAAGCCAATTACAAATAGACGGCTCATATTAGTTCTTTTAATTTGGCACAAATTTTAAAACGCCCTATAATTTTTCGTAGGCACCGGGTTAGCTTTGGCCCGGCTGGGACTAATCTGAGCCATCCATTTGTAATTTGATTGAGTCAGGTATCTGGGAGGATATGGATTCAATTTGATGGCATTAGTTGAGCAGAACTAGGGTGTGATGCGCTCACGGTTGATTCAATTTGATGGCATTAGTTGAGCAGAACTAGGGTGTGATGCGCTCACACCGTGAGCGCACCTCCTATAGAGCGCATTTTCAAAGTTCAAATAGTCGATTCGAACCTTCCAACGTGTTCTTCATATTAAAATGTGCTTGGAAACCAAATTTTACATTTTTTGGAAATTTTTTACTATTTTTTAAAAATCATTTGTTTTTCAAATTTCAAATTATTGTTTAGTTTAATCAATGATTTTTAAAAAATAGTAAAAAATTTCCAAAAAATGTAAAATTTGGTTTCCAAGCACATTTTAATATGAAGAACACGTTGGAAGGTTCGAATCGACTATTTGAACTTTGAAAATGCGCTCTATAGGAGGTGCGCTCACGGTGTGAGCGCATCACACCCTAGTTAGTTTGCTATCAAGTTCTGAATAGAACGATATTCTTCGCGTAAGTTTTTGAGAAAAGAATGTTCAATTTATTATAATTAAAAATAGTTAGATTAATATTTTATGAAGATTATAATCAGTGAAGTTAGTATAATCTTAAGTTTACCACGGAGCTTATCTTCAAAATTTATTGGATGAACTTCAACTTCAAATAACAAATTTTGAACTCTTCAATCCAATATATTTCATGACTGTATTTAAATCCTAAATTTATTAATTTTACAATTTTATATAGTGTAAAATCAAGCTAAAGAAAATAATGATGAAATATAAATGTATTAAAATAACTTATAATTTTTTTGTCCACTTGAAATTATTAAATTTTAAAATATAAATATATCATATATTAATTTCAACGATTTAAACTCCGCCATCATCTTATTAATTTTAAGTTCATATTAACTTTATTCTTTCATAAATAGTAAATAAAGTTCGCCGTGGTGTTAACTTTGAAATTCTAAGCATAATCTCTTCGTGGCTATTATACATTTGAATTCTATAACAATAAAGTTTGTCGCAATAAAATTAAATAAATTAGAGAAAACAACTCTAATAATAATAATAATAATATTCTTTTGGGTAAATTTCACTATAGGTCACTGAACTTTGTCATTTGTCACGAATTGGTCACTCAAGTTTGATTTGTTCATTTTTAGTCACTCAACTTTGTCATTTGTTTCATTCGAGTCAATCTATATTTTTCCGTCATAAATGCTAATAGAATATGCTTTTCGTTAGTATTTTGGACGGAATATGCACATTCTGTTAGTATTTTGAACATAATGAGTATATTTTATTAATATTTTGGACGGAATGAGAATATTCCGTTAAGATTTTGAACAGAAAAATATAAAGTAACTTAATTGAGACAAATAACAAAGTTTAGTGACTAAAAAAGACAAATCAAATTTGAGTGATAAATTCGTGACTAAAAAATGACAAAGTTGAGTTAAAAAAAAAATTGACTATGCTTATTCGTAAGCACGCTGCCACGCGGTATGTCGCAAGTTACTCACTGCCTTCATCACTGTACAGCCGCACGTGATTTTGGTACCAGCAATATCTCAGATATATGCTGGATTATGCATGCATGTTTAAATTTTGAATTGTTTTCTAAACTGATAATTTGCACCGACCGACGACATAAATACGGCAACAGACATACCATAATTTTATGCTCTCGATCTCTCGTCCTTCCTGGCTATCTGCCTGTTTCCATATAATTCCATATCCTCACTGTACACTACCCACATCCATCCCTCTGATCTCTTTGCTTTCCCTCCCAATTTCTCCCTCGCGAGTTGCGACAATCTACCTCAGCGCTAAACAATCCTCCGTTAACAATGTCACTTCCTTCCCATCTCCCCACCTCCCCGCCAAACCACCCTCTATTCCTCTAATACAAACCCACAATGGGTTACCAATCTCTCCCCCAAATAGCCTAGTAAATTCTTCCCGGTTGCAAACCCACAATGGGCTACCAAGCTCTCCCACAAGGATCCGGCACTGGCACCACCGGTAACACTGGTACCGGCGCCGCCTCAAGCCCCCGCTTCTCCGGCCACCAAATGACGCGTCGCACTAACTCGTTCAAGCGCAGCCCTAAGGCCGACGTTGAGCTTCAGATCGGCTCACCAAGGTCTCCATTAGCCGACGCTACAGTGAATCTAAATAATGAATCAAGTGTGGATGCGCCATCGGCGCACCCCCAACACCAGACTGGTGGGAAGTCTCGATTTGGTGTTTTCAGAAAGCACGGCGGCGCTGACAAGAAAAAGATTGGGAACTTTGCTCTCCTGTTTTTTTGCGGGTTTTGTTTCCTTCTCGGTCTGGTCAAGTTCTTCGCTGGGAGCTATTTTGGAGTTGGATTAGTGCCTCTGATTTCAAAAAGTTCGACCTTTGAGTTTAAGGTGAGTTAAATTTCTTTCTAGTCTTCTTTTTTTCTTATAAATCTCCGTGATATTCTTGTTTCTGCTTCTAACATTTCGAACAAAATGTAGTAATTATGGGATATTACGGGCGACTGTACTGTGAAAATTGTATCGATGGAATGAATGAGTGGCAGCTAGTTAGAATTACAAATTATTATTCATTTATTTTGGAAATGAATTCTGTTTGAGCATTACAACTTGGTTATTTTTTTTAGGCTTTTAGCTGTCCTGTTCAATATTTTTGAAACATGCTTCAATCTCAATTTGCAGATTTAAAGGATTATTTCAATAACCTACTCATAAAGCAATGCTAATACAGTATAAATTAGCTCCAATTTGAAAAATGTTGATTGCTTCAAAATCTGAATTATTCTAGTCATATCTAGTTGGAGATACTGTACTTTTTAATGTTGCCTAAAGGTACTGCACTTTGAAAGTTTGGTGAGATTGCTTGGGACCTTTTTCTGGTATCCGTAATTAATTATAAGGAGATACTGTGAGGTGTAAGCATGTTAGCGAATTCTTCAACACTTGGGAGAACTTAATTGTTGACTTAGGCATCCCATGTGTTCTCTCCACTAAATGACTGTCCTCTAATCTAATATTTTAATTATAACATAAATTATCTTTAAGATACCTAATTCTTAATTTGGTTCATAAAGTTTCAACTTCTCATTCTGGTTCCTAAATATATCAATCTGTACCATTTCTTACCTTAACATTTCATTAAAAGAAGGCTGGAATATCACTTGAAACATCTATATTTTTTCTTATTAAATTTGAGGTATATTGCAATGTATTGTTATTTTGAAATTAGCCTTCACAATTTTTTTCAATTTGTTCAATATGAAATGTTAAGAACCAAAAGAGTACAAGTTGAAATCTTTTAGGGAATTAAATGGAACTTTTGTACCTTTGCTGACCAAATTGGGAATTGCATGGTACTTAGGGTCACCTTACAGTTAAAAGCTTATTTTAATGAAAATTCTGCGAACTAAGAGGGAGATTTCTTTGGTTTGCAGGATATAGGTACAACAGACTCTAATAATCTAGAAATCAAGGTACCTCAAAACAATGGAGGAAGTGGTACAGGAGAGAGTGAAAGGATGCTAACGACCCTTGAGTCAGGGATGCAGGTCCACAATAATGAGGCAGGAACCGCTTCTTCCTACCCTCCTACTTATCTTCTGATTGATTTATTTATTTTTTTTATAAGGTTTCTTTAGTAATAATGTTATTTTGTTGTGCAGTTTCTTCAGGCATATGGGCTCAGCCTCTTGCCCAAAATTTTGTCCAGTGCATAGATACAAGCTCTCACAAAAGTATGTTTGGTCCTGAGCAAAATGCCTAGTTACATTATGAGTTTGTTATACACATTTTACATACCTGTTTGTTCATGATCCAGTACTGGTACCAGAAAGTTTCTTAATTGTGTAGTTGCTGAGCCTATACCAGCTAATTATGGCTTTTGTCAAGGTTATTTGGTGGTGAATTACTTTAGAGCTAGTTGTAAAGATAAATTTCTTTTGAAAACTTGAGAGATTCTGAAAATGTTTTTTACAACTGTATTGTTGAACCTGTTTTTCCATTAAACAATTGGGCCAGATGATGGTATACTTTTGTATCCACTGGATCCTTGATTAATGTTAGCTATTGAAAATTTAATATATATTTCTTCATGGTTCTGTAGAGCTGGATCCAAAGACGAATGGCTACATTCTCATGAATGCTAATGGAGGTTTGAACCAGATGAGATTCGGGGTCTGAAATAGTTGCACCAATATATTCATTTGCTTAAAATTAGGCAATAGAACTGGAACAACCCAAGTTTTCTTCCTTTTGACTTCTATTTTACATTAAAGCACTATGCCAAAATCCATCACTACCAGAGCTATTACCTTGCATTCGAAGTTTTGAAGTGTTAACAACCCGAATAACCTGACCGAACATGAGAGTTCTGAATTGTTAATGACTTGACTGACTTCAAAATCTCCTTTGACGTGACCCGACCAAAACCTGGTCAACTTGAAATCTGAATAAGAACTTAACATTGCCCCAATTGAGTTGAGGGAAACAAATTAACCCTTCCTCCTGTATCAAAATTTGTTTGGATTATTCAAGTAGACTATGATACAGGATGGATGACTCCTTAACTTAAATCATCTGCCTCTATTCATTCTGTACTGCATGATCTGTGACCTGGAGCAGGCTGAAACTTGACTGAGGCAGTTAAACATAAGCTGAAACTGGAGACAAATTTAATGATTGAACTTAAAACCAGAAATTACCAGGCCTAAAAGTTGAATCAGGAGGGGCTGACACAGGATTTCTGTCAAGGAGGGCAGGAACCGAGTTAAAATAGCTTATCGGGTTCAAACCCATTAACTAATCAGGTACTAGATAAAATAAACAATCAACATATAATAAGAAACAATAAAAATAGTATTGTTTTGCATAATAAAAAACAACAAAATAATATCATTTTACATATTAAAAAACAACAATGTTGGTCCGGATCCGTAAATTTCTATAAAATTTCTATAAAAACAACAAAGTTTCTCATTAACGGTGCTTTTGGCTCTAGTGGGCTTTTTAGTTATTAGAGAGGGGCAAAACAATATCCAGGGAGGGGTAAAGTAGTACTAGACCCGTATTTTTCAGTCCCTCTGGCTGTGTGTGGGTCCGCCCCTTCAGGACTTGTATTGTGCAAAATGCAGAGGGAAACAAGTCACTAAGTATGAGTTTTGTAAAGTTCTTCTTACTATATTAATAATTTCTCAAGGCTGTTAGTGATGGGTTTTTGGCAAATATTGAGATGATTTAAGAAAGTGGATGCCTAGGAGCAGCTTATGGTGAACAACAGAAGTTATGTTGTTCTAGTTTCGAAGTCTTTATTATTTTTTTGAAAGTAGTGATATCAATCGTCTGTTTCCTTTTTTTTGTGTGGAAACAGTCAACAATTTAACAATTAAAACTAAAAGAAAATGATAAAAAGGTAGTTGTGACGATGCCAATTTTGATAAAACTCAATTTTAGTATGCAGATATGTGATATGGTTGCTGTGGCTAAAATAATGAAGGCTACATTGGTTCTTCCTTCGCTTGATCATACCTCATACTGGGCAGATGACAGGTATTCCATTTGTCCTTGTAATAATTATTATTTTCTCTTCAAAAACAGATAGAAGTTTATTCTAAGTTACATAACCGGTACGTGTATTGCTGCAACATGGTAGTAGTACTCCAGAAGTTTTCAACTGAACTCAAACTATGTCCGATTAAGGCTTGACCCTGTTAGTTGGCTGCAAGTGCCATTGGCTCCTCAATAAGCCTTGATTTTTTTCTAAATTTTTGCTGACTGAAAATAACACCAGAAATTGAGTTTAGAAGGCAAACCATACTGATTGCTTACTCAGCCAACAAATAACATTTGTAACAGTGCCTGCTTTATGACGTCTCATAACCGTTACTTTCTCTATATTTCTAAATTATTGGTTTTCTTTTCACCAGCGAATTTAAGGATCTTTTCAACTGGAAGCACTTCATAGACACACTGAAGAATGAGGTTCATATTGTGGAAAGCTTGCCAGCTGCTTATGCAGGCATTGAACCTTTTTCAAAAACTCCCATTTCTTGGTCTAAGGTCAATTCAATTTCCCGTGCGAATAATTCTTTGTACTCCTTTGAAGTGTTTTGTATGAAATCTTCATCATTCTGCTTGTGTTTTGGTTGTTTAATATAGGCATTACAGTATGGCTTTTGCATCATTATGCATTTGTTTCTCTAGCCATTTAAAGCTTCTTCATTTGTATTTTCAATTTTGTATATTGATTTTTGCCTGAATAATAGCACTTGGCAGTTCAAGAGTAACTCAAGAATATTGAAAACTTTGATAGAAGGGAAATGTTGTAAAATTTGGGGAAAATATAAAGAAGAAAGTTGGTCATTAAAATTATGAAACTAAGTAGCAACAACATAGCCCATTAGTATCCTGTCGCTCAGATCTCAGTTGATGCCATGGTATTTAAATTGCTTATATGCATTGTGGTATTGAAGTAAAACCGATCACTTAACACATGTTAGTGTATTTACTTTAACTGAATGCTTGATGGTGCTTATGAATGCGGAGTGCGTCTTACTGCACTTTGCTTTTGTATGGTTAAAATTTCTCTAAGCAAGTCTAGTCCAGTAATTACAGATTCTTAAGTAAGACCCTATTGTAGCATAAGATCAGCAGTTTATTTGTTTGGGGCTGAGCTCTCCATTAGATGCTGAATTTTCATGAATAAATCATGAATCATTTTACAGCTCTTCCCATTTAATCCTTGCAGAGTTCTGTACTTGCCAACTCTGAATTTATGGGTTATAGAACTGTTTTGATTTTCCTTTTTCAGGTTAGCTACTACAAGACAGAAGTGCTGCCTCTATTGAAAAAGCACAAGGTTATGTACTTCACCCATACGGATTCTAGACTGGCGAACAATGGGATCCCAAGTTCTTTACAAAAGTTAAGATGTCTAGTCAACTACAGGGCATTGAAATACTCTTCCACCATTGAAGAACTAGGCGCTACCCTTATTTCTAGGATGAGGCGTAACGGAAGCCCTTTTCTTGCTCTTCATCTAAGGCAAGTCATCTTCCTATATTATTTATTTCATTTTTTATTTAATAAAGCAATGATATTTAAATGTGTGTCCATGCACACAGTTCTCAGAATAGAATAATAGTCTTGGTCTGTTATGAAATAAGTAGTATATCCAAAATAAAGTATCAGCCACAAAAACTTACAAAATTTGAAGTAGAATTGCAATTTGTGTTGAAGTTGAGGAATCGAGAAACAGATCTTTCTTTCCTTGTGAGGGGGTGGGGGATTGTGGGCCTTAAAATCATGTTGCGAATGTGGGCTACACTAATTGGACTTTTCTGTAAAGTGAAAGTGGATATTTAGTTTGTGCTCATGCACATGAGTGTAGTGACAATTATTGACCTGACCTGACCCTGATCTGCATAGGAATGACCAGTCAGCTTGATGGTTCTGGTTTGACCCAACCTGCCAGAGGGTCTGATCCAGTCTGTTTATCTTGTATCTCGTTCATTTTTTTTTTTTTCTTAAAGAAGTAACGAGATTAGACTACAAATTAACCATTAACAAAATGTAGAAGAATATCTAAGCGTAATGAATAACTAGGACCAACAAAATTCTGCAATGTTGAGTGGGTTGGTTAGAAGTCAATGTCTCAACTTACCAGTGGATTGGATCTGACCCAAGCTGCATGTGATTTTTTAGTTTCGGAAATCATTGATCAATATAGTCAGAATAAATTATCTGTCCATAAAAGGGTTACGAATTATCCCGCTGCAACCCCTATGCAAAACAGTATCTCACAGTATGAGATCTTTGATTTCTGATTTATATGATATGCTTGTTTGGACTTTGGTTTTCAAGAATTTTGAAGATATGATTTTTAGTAAAAAAAAATGAACTCAATCTGGTAAGACCTATTTATTTGCAGTCTCATATATATTTTATTTTTTTTAAATCTGCGAAGTCGTGAGGGGAAATCGAACTCTCGACCTTTGGATAACCAATAGTCTTAGGACTTTTTTTCCTAACCAACTGTGCTACCTCCATATATTTCTTGCTAAGTAAAAATTATGAACTCAGCAAACTTAACAATTCAATAATTATCAAACCATGGTACTTTTTCAATCTTTGAAACCTAATGTGCACATTCCCAGTTACTAGTCCTTTCCATACAGTTAACCAATATCTAACTATATGTTCAGATATGAAAAGGACATGCTAGCATTCACCGGGTGTAGCCACAACCTTACAGCAGAGGAAGATGAGTCTCTTCGCAAGATGCGCTATGAAGTAGCCCACTGGAAAGAAAAGGAGATCAACTCAACAGAGAGAAGGCTCCTAGGGGGTTGTCCCTTGACCCCTAGAGAAACGTCCCTTCTACTAAAAGCGCTAGGGTTCTCCTCTGAAACACGAATATACTTGGTGGCAGGTGAAGCTTTTGGAAATGATAGCATGAAATATCTGACAGATGATTTTCCAAATATTTGTTCTCACTTGAGCTTGGCCACGGAGGAGGAGCTCAGGCCGTTCCAGAATCATCAAAACATGCTTGCTGGGCTGGACTATGTGGTGGCTTTGGAAAGTGATGTTTTCATCTATACATATGATGGGAACATGGGGAAGGCAGTGCTGGGTCATCGAAGGTTCGAGAATTTCAGAAAAACCATCAGCCCAGACAGGTAATGGACTATATTTTTTTTTTATTTATTTATTTGATTACTTTTTTTGTGTGAATGTATGTTATTTCATGCATAAGATGACCACATATGATTATCAATTCATACCAGCGGTCATCTTCAATCAGTTGTTGACTTGTACCTGCTGTACAATTGAGTTTTTTTGGTATGATAAAATCTCTGGTATGAGTTCATTAGATGTGATAACAATTATGCTAGTAAGGCATAACAGAAAGGAATGAAAATTATATTGCTGATATGCAGCTTATATGATTGGTACCAACTGGTGTATAAAGATGCTATTGGGCTGGTAAGGTTGGATACTACTATATTTGGACCATTACTTTGAGGGCCTGTTCGGATGGTTATGAACCTGCAGTTTAGTGGGATTTTAGACTCAATGAGAAAATTTTCTCATGGGCTGTTTGGATGCTTTTTCTTTTCTTTTCTTCTAACATGTCATTTGGATTTTTTTCCATCTTTATTCACTTCCCTTTGGAAAATCTGCGGGAAGAAAAATAAGATCAAACCAAATTAATACTCCAATGATCTCTTGCTTCATCTCTCTCCACAAGCTTTTCAAATAAATAAATGTCAATGCATTAGTGCTCCGTATTGGATAAATTATAGTTATTTATACTGTCCTTGCACCTGAATCTCATAGAAATTAACATGATATCAAATTACTCAATTTAATTTTCTAATTATAAAAGAATGCTTTCAGTTATCGAATATCATAATTATTTTTGCCTTTATTTTAGTATCATTAATGTAATTTACATGGCTAACTAAAAAGAAACTTTTTCATTTATTATACTTGTACAATTTTATTTTTTATTTTCCTAAGTTTTATTATGTTAATTATTGGACTTTAGATTACTAGAATTGATTAAAAAACTATTAATAACTATTAATCAGAAAAGTAGTATTCATAACAAGTATTTCAAAAAGCAAAAAACAGTTTCTCATGAATAGCTTTCTCAAATTAAGATTTTTTTCACAATTATTTCACGGTATTATCAAACATTTATTTTAGGGTAAATTTTGCTGGAGGTCACTAAATTTTGTCATTTGTCACGAATTGGTCACTCAAGATTGATTTGTCCCTTTTTAGTCACTCAACTTTGTCATTTGTTTCAATTAAGTCACTCTATACTTTTCCGTTCAAAATCTTAATAGAATATTCCCATTCCGTCCAAAATACTAATGGAATGAGCATATTCCGTCTAAAATACTAACGGAATGAGCATATTCCGTTAGCATTTTAGACGGAAAAATATAGAGTGACTTGATTGGGACAAATGACGAAGTTGAGTGACTAAAAAGAGACAAATCAAACTTGAGTGACCAATTCGTGACAAATGACAAAGTTTAGTGACATCTGGCGAAATTTACCCTTTATTTTAGCACATTCTCATGATCATTCCCGCGCATATTCAAGGATATGGGTTTCTGTGTCCAAAAAATCTCATCTCGCTCGACAACCGAACAGGTCGTAAAAGTGTTTGGTTTCAAATTTTGATCCGTATACATTTATTTTGAAACTGGGTTAGGTTTGATTCAATATTATGTTTAATAATGGATCCTTCGAGTCTAGTAATTTAGATCCGGGTAGATAGATGTAAGCATTGATGAACCAGCACTGTACTATTCTGGTACCCGGTGTTATCAGAACCGGACCGGACTGCCGGTTAAACTGAAAAAAACTAGACCCGGTCACCTGTCCGGTTTGATTCTTTAAAAAGATCGTTTATGCTGCAGACCCGGTGAAAATTGGTTCAACCGGCCGGATTTTATTAGGAAATCGCTGAACCAGTTTTGATAAGAAACCAGTTCAAAGCATACCAACCCAATTCTCCAAAATATTCTCCTCTCGATCTGACCCCATCAACGACATTAGAGCAACAGGTTCGCCCTTCTCTCTCATCCCTGAGCATGGATCTTCATCTTCTCTCCTTTCCTCGCAGAAAATTGGAGTTGCGCACCCCTAATCTCTTCGAAGCAAAATCAAAATTCAAACTTGCGAAACTTGGTTGGTCTCGCTTTGATTTGGCTGTACTCTATTAACAAGTAAATAATTATTTTGACTTCCGAATAATAGGTTATATATGTTTTAAAAAACCAGCGGTTGAACCGATTGACCCGCCGGTCCGACCAGTGAACCATTGATCCGAAGCTTTACCAGGTCAATGTCCGGTCCAGTTCTGATAACATTGCTGGTACCACGTGTTAAAGTAACATTATAATCCTTAAAAATCACTTACCGAACCTTTTACCTATGATCTATCTAAAATAAAAGCTCCACTCTAAAACAAAATTAAAATGTTGGTCATAATAATATAAACCAGCGCCATATGTAAGATTGAATCGGTATTAGATTGGGTATTTGTATGGCTATTTAGTCAGGTTTACATATGGATCGGGTATGTAGGTTAATACCATACCCTACCCATTATAATGGGTCTGGATGATACTCTGATCGGACATAGATTAATTCTAAACCTTAACCATAATTTAATCAAGTATATTCTTGAAACAATGCCTTAGCTATTTTAATTGGGTCCCAGTTGGCTCAAGTTTGGATCCGGGTGGAGACCAGATCCGGACAAGATAATCAAGTAAATGTAGCACCTCTCTGATATCATATTACTCTCTCTTAAAGATGACCAGTATCTTGTGGAATTAGGCAGTAAAATTTATCATTCATGCTGGCCCTGATACATATTCCATGTCCATTATGTTAGTTGATGTAAAAATGCCAGATTCAGGTTTTCCTTTTTTTTCTGTGAATAATGAATGTTATTATATTTTTTGCACTTCTTGCGGATGGAAAAATTGGATAAGGTGCTAACACTAGTGTTATACAGGATGAGCTTTGTGAAACTAGTAGATCAGTATGACACGGGAGAAATAACATGGAAAAAATTCAGCTCCAAAGTGAAAAAGTTACACAAGGACCGATCCGGAGCTCCTTATCTTAGGGAACCTGGCGAGTTTCCGAAATTGGAGGAGTCCTTTTATGCAAATCCTTTGCCTGGCTGCATATGCGGGAAATAAATTATATGTGGTTCTATGGTACAATAACTGCAGATAAAAATCACACTTATGATCATGTGACAGACTGACACGGGTTCTAGAGGCACGAATTGTGGCCTCCGACCGTGGCAATTCTTTTTGTCAACTTTATTAACTGAGAAGGGGCATTAAGCTTAATTGGTCTGACTGAGTATTACAAAGCACACAAAATTAGAAAGATTACTGGGTTGTAGAACTAGGTACCTTGTAGGAAAGTTGTAAAGTGGGTTTCTTGTTGTTGTATCATCATTCATATTATTTGTATAAATTAATTATATAATTATAGACGGAGCTGGTATTACATTTCATTTTTGTGCTTTATAGAAGTGAACTTGTTTTTGTTATTTTTGCAAAATGAAGTCACTATGCTAATTGACATCTCTATTGTGCTGTTTGACTTCCATCTGAACTTAATGCAACATCCTTGGCTACCTTTCTAAAAAAAAATGAGTTAAAAGTTAGCTTATTCGTTGAATTAAGTTCAAATTATTTTTGTACGCTAATAGCTTATGACGAAGATCTCTACATTCTATATTATGCCAGCTGTGGCACGACAAGTTGAATGCATATTTTTTTTTTGAGTAAAATTGGAGTCAACCCACCCAGTTGACCGCATAAATGAATCCTACTAGCTAGGTTTTGTGAATTGGAAAGGTGAGCTGTTATAAACTATATTAAGCGGATTATAAATGCAATTTGGTTTATTGAAGTCTAATTTTGAGAGTTGGAAGTTTGAGAAACGTAAGATGAAAATTGATAAAATTGGTTTTTAGTTCACATTAGGGATAAAAAGGATCGGATAGGCATTAGATAGTGGTAAAATCATATTTTATTATACGGATAATATATTAGACTGATACATATATGGATTGGATTTAGATATTTATTAAAAAAAATTTAAAAAATTTAAAACCATATATATATCCGTACCTACACATGAATTAAATTGAATTGGATTGGATCGAATATTTATTAAAAAATATATAAAATTTAAAACCATATCTATATCTATATTTGTATAGATATTCATATATCTAATATCTGTAAAGATATTCATATATCCAATATTTATACAGATATTCATATATCCAATATCTGTATCTAATTTTCGAATACAGATCTAATAAGGAGAGGATATTATAATATATTGATATTTTGTTTATGAATATGGTATACTAGATGCTACAAATTAAGAACTAAAATCTTATTTCTCTATTTCACACTTTATTACTCACTTTAGTAGCTAACCGTGTTGAATGACTTATCAAATTTGTATGACAACTTGCGCGAAAAATAATGACCGAAATTTTTTTAGTTACCACAGTAAAAATTCAAAATTAATTAGTTACCATTCTAAATTTCAACATTCAACCACCACCCACACTACCGCAGTCCGTGTACGAATTTTGATGCATGCATCAGCCCAGGTTGCGCACTAATATTTTTTGAGTTATGTTCTGTTGTGCGTATAATTTATAGTATAAAATGTTGATCAGATTGTGCGTATAATTTGTAGTAATTTGCGCACCAACATACTTAGTACAAAACGCTGCTCATATTGTGTGTATAATTTGTTGTAGTAATTTTTAGTTCAAACTTAGTACAAAATGTTATTTGTTAAACAAGTGTGTTTTATATTCTACAATTTCTCCGTCTAATTTGATGCGAACATATAATTCTAAACACCATAAAACAAAATAGGAAAAAAACTTAGTCCAAAAATTTCAAACACAACATAATATAAACAAAACTAAAAAAAAAGTTGGTGGGCAAGTTGGGCTGGCGCACCAAAAAAAAAGAATATATATATATATATATATATATATATATATATATATATATATATATATATATATATATATATATATATATATATATATAGAATCTGGCTAATATGCTACGCGTATATAAGGGCCTCTCCGTGCTACGGTTCACTTTTTGAGTTTTCAAAATTCTAACGGTCGATCCGAACCGTTCAACATGATCTCCATATGAATATGTACATGCAAACCAAATTTTACATTTTTTAGAATTTTTTTACTATTTATTAAGCCACTTTGAAAATCGCTGATCCAATGGTCCAGCAGATTTTACTGTTGTGTACAAATTAGTGTTTTTTCAAAGTGGCTTAATAAATAGTAAAAAAATTCTAAAAAATGTAAAATTTGGTTTACAAGTACATATTCATATGGAGATCATGTTGAACGGTTCGGATCGACCGTTAGGATTTTGAAAACTCAAAAAGTGAGCCGTAGCATGGAAAGAGGCCCTTATATACGCGTAGCATATTAGCCAGATTATATATATATATATATATATATATATATATATATATATATATATATATATATATATATTTGGTGCGCAAGCCCAGCTAGTGCACACACTAATTTTTGTGCGCGAACTGAACTTGCGTGGGTGGTATCTTTTCAAATTTAAAGTTTAGGGTGGTAACTAATTAATTTTGAAATTTTACCGTGGTAACTAAAAAAAAATTTCGGCAATAATGATTTAGGTGTGGATAAATTCTTTTGTATTGTTACTCTTTATGACATAATCCATTGTAAATTGGATTGAAAATTCTTTTGTATTGTTACTCTTCATCAATATACTTCACATTGGATTGAAAATTAAGAAAGACATAATCCATTGTAAATATATATATTATGATCTCAAAATTAGTATAATTTATGCAATTTTATTACTTAAGACATTGGAGTGAACCAAAGGATGATATGATTGGAAAAGATTATTATGAAAAGGAAACAACTAATCATAATAGTTATGGTTATAATCAGTAGTACGCCTTTATGTGAAATTAATAGATACTTTGATGTTATGTACAACTTACATGATAGGTAACCATTTTCTTACTCTTCAGACAACAAACTATTAAAAATAGAAGAACCTCTCGGGGAAATCAAAACCACAGTGTATATTAATAAATGAAACAATGGTGGATATTCACAACTGGGCAAACTTTGCTTAGAATGAGGGATAGAATTGGATATGAGATCACACAAGAGATTATTGTATTTACTTGTGATTTTATTTCACAAATAACTTGATATAATTGAGATATCATGTAAATAATTTTTCTTATTAATACTAACTGTTGTTCGATACTTGCGGACAACCTTAAAAAAAAAAAACTATTAAAATAAGGCTCACCTCTTTCTCGAAATTTGTTCCGACCACCTTCTCCTTCGAGTTTGCTCCAATCACCTACTCCTTTGTTCGGAAACAGATTGGACAGTTTACATATGTGCTAGGATGAACAACATGAAATTCATTACACATTTCAAATTTTGTCGAAATTTTGTTGGAATGGTGGAAGAGAGAAAGCAGTCAGAATTTTGTCGTTTGGAGACATGTATAAAGATTTGACAGCTGGCCAGCTTGAAATTAATACTGTTTAAATTGTATGGAATGAATGAGTGACAACTTGTTAGAATTACAAATTATTATTAATTTTATTTAGAAATTAATTTTGTTTGGACATTACAACTTGGATAATTTCTTTTAATTTTTAGCTATTCTATTCAATCTTTTTGAAACATGCTTCAGTCACAATTTGCAGATATAAAGGATTATTTTATCAATAACCTACTAATAAAGCAACACTAAAAGAGAAGGTGAAAATTGGTATAATTGGTTTTAATTAGTTCAGATACAACGATAATGAGCTTGCAAAGGAAGCAAAAGATACATATATCTCAATCCTTGCTGGAATTACAGTTTTCCTAAAAGAAAAGTGAAATACGATAAAATGTGAAAATTCCTCAGGTTAAAAAGCTATTTCTTTCTCCTTCAAAGGCCTTGTTCCCTTGACGCTCTTCTTCTCCAGTATAGTCAAAAACTCCTCTCTGTTTAATGCGTTTTCTCCCTTCTCCAGTACTCCTTCAATGGTGAGAATACACCGATAACACATGTGGTCCCCAGTTCCCAGTGGAATGACGAACAGCTTCATTATCGCGTGTAGGGGTGAGTCTGTGTGGATCCCCACCTGTCAGCGTAGCAACCTTTCACTCATTAATTCTGCTCTTTAGGCCTACCAGTCAGCGACTCGGAGACTTTTGAGATTTAGGCCTGCGTGAGGCCCAACAGGCCCAGAGGCTAGGCCGCACTCTTCCTCCGCGCGATTGACCAACGGTCACTCCTATATCAGAATTCGCATATCTCAGTGTTTTTATATGAATTTTTTTTTCTAGTTTTTGGATTTTACATAAATATTTCTTGCAGAATTGACGGCTCAAAATGTTCTTTAATTACTTCATTAAAGATCTATATATGCAAGACAGCATTACTTCTTTTGTTTATCAAGAGATTAATTGTTCCATTTGTCCATCAGAATCTTGATGATTTTGCCAATTAAAATGGTTAAGATGTCAAGTAAACAATTCACATATGGGAGAAATTTTAGTTATCATATGAACTATATATTCATGACACTTAAATTCTCCTTTTTGTTATATTAATTGATGTTGATATCACTTTCAGTTCCCATAAAATTATTACACCAGAGAAATTTGCATCTGCATGCTGCAATATTGTCATAAAAAGACACTCTTATTGCTAGATCTTAATGACTATCCGACTAATAAATAGAACTGTTCAATCAATATGATTTGTCCAATATTAAAAGGATGGACCACAATAATAATATTAATTGCAGATTTCTGCCATAGTCGCCATAAATTTGAAAAAGAACTAAAAACCTTATTTCTCTATTTCACACTTGATTTACTCACTTTAATAGTTCACCATTTGTTTTGAATGACCTATCCAATTTGTATGACAAATTGTGTGAACATAATGATTCATGTGTATGATAAATTCTTTTGTATTGTTACCTTTGAAGTACCCATTTGTGGCACTCTTTATAATATCTCATTAGTATACTTCTTTTTTTAGTAAATGTTGGAGGTCAAATCACTCAACTATTTAATACCTTATTATTACAGAATTTTTTCTATTGGAATTTCGAACTCATGACCTTCTACATAGATAATTTCATTAAACTGGTTTGAAATTAAGAAAAACATAATCTATTGTTAATATATATTATGATACAAAAATTAGTATGATTTATGCAATTTTATTACTTAATAGGATATGGGAGTGAACCCAATAATGATATGATTGGTGGTGCCTCAACAGTGAAGGTCAGTAGTCAGGGTTATGATATTAAGAGTTTGTTCCAATCACCTCCTCTGGTGAGGGTATTTCGGTCAGAATTAATTTGGATCAGATGGACATCAGACTCAATTTGAGTCTGATGGGTTTCATGTCCGTCCGATCCACTTTAAAATCCGTACATGCTGCTTTAATAAGTGTGCGTACAGATCTTAAAGTGAATCAGACGGATGTGGAACCCATTGGACTCAAGTTTGAGTCCGATGCCCATCGGATCAATATTGGTCCCATTTCAATCACCTCAACCTCCTCTGAGTATTTTGTTCTAAGATAGATTGGACAGTTTTCATATCCGTCAGGATGAAGAATTTATTTTGTTCTGAGACAGATTGGACAGGTTTCATATCCGTCAGAATGAAGATTAAATTAATTCCACATTTCAAATTTTGTTGGAATGGTGAAGAGAGAAAGCAGTCGGAATTTTATCGTTTGGAGAGTATTGTATGGAATGAATGAGTGAGTGACAACTAGTTAGAATTACAAATTATTATTAATTTTATTTTAGAAATAAATTGTGTTTGAACATTACAACCTGGTATTTTTTTTTAGGCTTTTAGTTTTGTTCTATTCAATCTTTTTGAAACATGCTTCAATCACAATTTGCAGATACAAATGATTATTTTATCAATAACCAACAAATAAAACAATGCTATACAATATAAATTAGCTTAAATTTGAAAAATGTTGATTGCTTCAAAATCTGAAAATAAACGTAATTTAATACTTCAAAACTAGTTCAATTAAAGTTTTTGATCCTCAGCAGTTATACATTTTTCTTTTATTTAAAAAAACACGGCCAGTCAACATTTCTATGGAGTTTGGTGTACTGGAGCCGATGATTTGCTTCATGAATTAATTTCTAATTAATGAACCCTTTCAATCACAGTATTTTACTTATTAATAAATTTATTTTAGTGGCCTTAAAATTTTACGTATAATTAATACTTTGATGTTCAAATATACTCTTTTTCTCTTCTCTACCCGCATATCTATGAAATGGGACTAATTAGGCCCAATTTCTGTTTGTGTTTGGGTTTGCTATGCTTTAGCAACAAGGCATTCCATGTAAGTGGCCAGAAGTCCAATAAATGTTTCTTAGACAAAGCGTTTGGACCTAGCCAGAAATATACATATATAACCAAATCGTTTCATTTAGCCAGGCACTTTTGATAAAAGTGAGAGGTCAAGTCATCAAACTATTTAATATTTACAAAAACTTATTTTTTTTAAATTTCGAACCTACAATCTTTCACACATAGAGTATTGTCTTTTTCACTGTATCAAAGACTGTTCTAACATTTTTTTTTTGAAAGTCGGCAGTGAAATACCGGCCGCAGATGTATTGATATATAAAAAAGGTATATTTACAAGGGCCTCAATTACCTGCTATCAAAGAAATTAATAGAAATTTGTATTTATATGTCATATGGAAGTATGGTTCTAATATTATTAATTGTTCTCCAATTTTTTACTTGGAAAAGGTTTTGAATCGCATATTATGTCCCAGCTGCATATATATATATATATATATATATATATATATATATATAGGGGCTGGCTACTATGCTTATATAAGCATATGCCAACATATGCTTATAACTCATTTTTGCGTTTCCAATGTTCAAATGGTCGATCCGACCGTTCATCTTGTTCTCCATATTAATATGTGCTTGGAGACCAAATTTTATATTTTTCTGAATTTTTTTACTATTTATTAAGCCACTTTGAAAATTGCTGATCTGGGTGAACAGTAAAAACAGTGTTTTCAAAATTCTGGACCATATGATCAGCAATTTTCAAAGTGGCTTAATAAATAGTAAAAAAATTCAGAAAAATGTAAAATTTGGTCTCCAAGCACATATTAATATGGAGAACAAGATGAACGGTCGGATCGACCATTTGAACATTGGAAACGCAAAAATGCTCATTTAAGCATATGTGGGCATATGCTTATATAAGCATAATAGCCAAGCACTATATATATATATATATATAAATATATATATATATATAAATATATATATATATATATAAAATTAATCGTCTTTCCAGTGCATTGACGTTGCTTGGTGCAAGTGCTTTGTTACTTTAATTAACTGCTACGAAGTTGGTCACTTTTTCGTACGCAACACTTAAATTATCTGGTAAATAGAAGATATGTTTTATTAAAGGAAGGAAATATTATAAGTCATTGCAAATTGAATATGAAAAAAAGGACTGATTAGTTCTTATAGTTCACAGGATCTTATCACAACAAGAAACTTCAACAAAGCTTGACAATAAATTAATGACATGCACAATGGCGAACCACAAAAATGAAAAGAGAGATTTAATCCATTAATTAAAACAACTCAAGAAATGATTAATTTGTTCCTCCAAGCACACCCTTGAGCTTCTTCACCTCATAATCGTCAAGGAAGGTAACCTTCTCAACAAGGGCTGATGGAAGACTGTTTGCAAACAGTGCAAAAGAAGTAATCTGGAGACCGGGGTTCGGGTTGCTGAAGCTAACGAAAGCAACCGCATTTGACCCTCCTGCATTTATCTGCACATAATGTACAATGTTTAATTCATGTTGAAGCTATAATAGGTGAAAATAATTATCATTTATCAGTTGGAAAAAGTTGCACTCATCTCGTGTGTTCACGTGTCCTGCTTTTCAATAAATAAATTAATTGAACCATTTTTCAGTAGGATTCTGTGGCACCGTATATTGTGGAAAAATAATGAAATTTATTTCAAACAACTAAATAAATATTCTAGGTTTCTAGGTTTTGAGTTTTTGACTCCATGATACAAATTAAAGTTCAGCACTGCCATACATATATATATTCCACCCGGTAGATATCAAAAATCATATACATTTTACCTGATAATGGAGGAGTCCTTGAGGAAAAAGCATGGTGTCTCCCTTCTTAAGTGTCGTTGTGTATACTGCATTAGCCCCACTGGAGATAAACCCGGCACAGATACTTCCTTGGACAACAATGAGAAGCTCTGAACCGCCAGGGTGTGTGTGAAGTGGTACAACACCACCTGGTGCAAGGTCTAGCCTGGCAGCAGATATCCCTAGCCCATTGGTACCGGGAAATTGTCCGACAAAGGCCGGTGTAACGGCAGCCTTGATAATGTTCGTTGTGTTTCCAGCAACGCCGAGGCCACTGTACACAAAGTCATCTACTGTTACATCAGCAACCTTCTTGCATACGTAACCAGACGGTGTGTCAGCACCCGTCAGGTCTGCGACACAGAAGTCATCCTGCAGAGCAGAAGCACTGTAGGAGATCACAAGGAGGGATAGGAGGAAGATAGAATGCATGTTGTATGTTATATTTTGGTCTCCAAAAGATGGTATAATTAATTAGAATGATAACGCCTTATATAGAGAATGTAGGATAATGTTTTTTGAGAAAAGGTAGGATTAAATGTGATATTTTGTTTAGGGATTGTGTGGTGGTGTGTGGCCATGCAAGATATCACGAGAATAGCTGTTGAGATTTGGACAATAAGGAAGTGGACAGAATATTGAGCTGTAATGGTCCTTGCATGTGTGGCAAATTAAGGTTTTTGTATAATTGTATTATCAGAGAGAAAGGAGAAAGAGAGAGAGGACAAATGGAGGCTTTAAATTTTCTGGATGATGGTCCTGTCAAGATTACAAATGTAAACATTTTATGAAGTGGTAGATGTTATTGCTACTTGTTCCATGCAGGATACTCGTATCTAATGTGTCATGGTCCAATTTTTTGTGTCCATATAATGCTAATTTATATATATCTCATCCTGAACTAGTGATCTAGCTAGTTGCATAATTCTATTACATTATTATTTTGAACAAATTCTATTACATTTACTGTTTGATTAATGAAATGGGTAAGAACGTGAAAGACACCTCCGAGCTGTATGTTTAAAATTGCACAGAGTCCTTGCGTTATTTTCTGTTTATGTTGTCATATCCAAGTGTGAAAAATTAATTACCCAATGCTCCTTGAAATGTTTATATTCTTTCTGCCACTCGTGACCTAGCTATAGATGTGGATTATTTTGTGCAGATTTTGTGATTAGCAGAGTTTGTCCCATCAACAATTTTATAAATTTCCACTTTGCTGGTACTCCGAGAAAATAAAAAGGGACATTCTCATATCTAGCTAGCAGAATTCATTTTGGGCAATTGTAATATTGGAATTTTTGTCTGGATCGAGATAATATGAGAAAACAGTTTTGGATGTATTCGGATTATTTCTAGAGGGTTTTGATATATATCAAAAGGACTAGATTAAATTGAACTAAGAACAAGTTTTATTAGACATTTTAGATGAAGTGCATTACACAACATAGTGTAATGCACCTCTGAAGTCAAATAACATGAGACATTGAAGAGAGTTCGCATTACAATATACTTGTAGGATTCAAGGGGGCGGAAGTAGATAGAGGAGAGATGGTGCTAACCATCTTCTATAAACTGAAAAATTTAATTTAAACAAAAAATACTATTAGCTCCCCATCATGAAATTACTTAACACTTATTAATTTATCGAGGCCCCTATCTCAATTTTGCGGTTCCCCCTGCTAGAATTTGATATGTGTACAACTTAGTATTAATTTTATATTCTTTTTGATTGTTTTATATATGCGGACTACTAGAAATATGGACTTATTTGTATATGTTTTTAAATTTTTCTAGATTTTATATTGTGACATGTGACAACAGAAAAAAAATGTTGTTTCTCTGTCATATCGCACTAACAGAAACAATAGCTGATAGGATGATGTCGATCGCAAGATAAAGAAAAATGTATATGTTGGCATACTGCTTTTTGAATGTAATTTGAATTTCATCAAAGACTATTAAGTACGAATGGCGTTATAATTAAAATTGTTTGATGAACGATAAAATTTCTTACAGTATGTTTCCCTTTTTCATCCACATGTTATATATAGAATATAAATTGAATTCGGACGGTGGATTCAAAAATTAAACTATTTTGGATTATTGTTGAATAATTATTATCAATTAATTTAAGTTCATGTTTTATAAATTGACCTCGAACTTTTTACAGTAAAAAGACGAAAACAACAAACTAGATAATTGTCAGGCAGGCATCCCAATACCGATCTGTAGATGGACAAGAAAAGACAAATCAATGCTGTACATGTACACCACAACATCTGGGTCCATTTATATTATTTCTAGTATCACATGTAACCGACGCGAATTGAGAGGTACATGAAGGCAGCGTATATTGTGCCTTTTTGCGACGCTGCTTTGTTTCATGCAATTCTGCCATCTACGGCCTGTACGGATGTACCTGGACCATTTGCAACTATATGGCCTCTGCTCTACGGCATGTATTAGCGACTCAATAAAATTAAAATAAGGATGACTGATAAGAGGCCAATTTGGGTTCGATGCCCATCGGACTCAAAGTGAGTTCGATGGGTTCGATGACTGTCTGATTTGCTTTAAGATTTGTGTCCACCACTTTCTAATCTGCTTTAAAATTTGTGTGCACGAATCTTAAAGCAGATTGAACAGTCCCGAAACCCATCGGACCCAACCTGCTCTCGACTGATAATAATGGAGTTATTTCAGCCAATGGTTCCTTTTTAACCGTTTACCCGACTTGTATCGTATTCGATAAGGCGGATATGGGTAAGGTTTTTTTTCGTTAGCTTATTGGGCATGGGTATAGATAAGAATTATTTTTCGTTAACCAAATGGGTAAGGATATGGGTAATGACTATCTCGTACCCGTTACCCTATAGGGTATTATAAAATCTAAATATATATTCAATTCAATTTCCAACCCACCTAAATATGTATTCATGTTTTGAAAGTTTCTTCCTTTATAAAAAATAATTTATATGGAATTGATTGCACATTTATTTTTATTTTTTATTACAAATGTAATTACATATGTGTGAAATGAATGAGTTTTTTATATTTAATTTGTAAAATATAATAAAACTATTATTATATTAGTAATTTCCGTTTCGTTATCCGATAATATTAACGGGTAAAGGTAGAGTATGGTAAGGTCAATTTTTAATGGGTATGGAAGGTATGGGTAAAGTCAATTTTAATGAGTATGGGTATGAAAATGCCTCCACTGGACACGTACCGTACCCATTCACACCCCTAATTTCAGCCCTATAATTAGTTTATTGCACATACAGTACATATCAATGAGCTCAGATGAATAAAGAAAAATATCTATTTCTTCCTCTCAAACTCCAAACAATTTAGATGACTATAATTATATAAAGTCATGCATGAATTGTACAACTTTTAACACTAAATGATACTTAAAGTTATACATATGTCGATATATACACTTTTTTTATCCTTTAAAAATCTTTCTAGAAATCTTAATACCCTGCTAAATTAGTGATTCTTAATATTTTAATTTATGTTGAAAATTCTATTTAATATTTACAATTAAATTCTTCAAATTTTAGGATATTAAATTCTTTCCCACTTGAAAAAAAATATTTTCAAAATTTATCAAAATAAAAAAGATATCAAATGAATTTAACGTAGCTCAAAATGTTTTTTATGAAATTTTGAGAGGAAGAGAACATTAACCTAAAAGTAATTTTGGATACTAAAAATTAAATTTTATGCAATTTTTATTAACTGAAAAAAATAACCATGTAAACCGATACCGCATAGCATGCGTACTGCGATCAAACTCCTAAGATTAATTCCATTTAAAAACTTAATATTTATGTAAATGAACCATCACATCATCTATATACTATAGTCTATTTTTTTAGTAAAGATTGAAACTTAAAAATCAAACCTCTAACTATTTAATACTTACAATAAATCTTTCATTCAAAATTTGAATCTACGATTTCTTATACGAAGGATATTACTTTGTCGTTAGATAAAAGTCTGCTTCTCTCTTATATTTTTTTTCTTTTTCCAAAGTTGTACTTACAATAAATCTTTCATTCAAAATTTGAATCTATGATTTCTCATACGAAGGATATTACTTTGTCGTTAGATAAAAGTCTGCTTCTCTCTTATATTTTTTTCTTTTTCCAAAGTTGACTCATTTGCAAAGTCAATAAGAAATGAAACTGTTATCCGATCTACAGATTACAACCCACTATCTTGGCCCCATCACTCTCTCCTTTGTGGCAGCTTCAAGTTGCTCTCATATAAAATTTAGAATACAAGCTCAAGCTGCAAACATTGTATGGTTCGTATAGATATACATTTCTTACTTGCAATACGAGCGCAAATCACAGTACTACATGTTGTATAGATTTGTGTGTAGCAAGTTATTCCTACAGGAATAATTGATATTTTTTTTTTTGATACAAGAATCATTGATAAATTAACAACTGAGCTGCATCATTCTTGCGCAATGTACCCTCCGCAGGAAATCAATAAATTATCAAGAATTTATTTGCGGTGGGACCTCAAAGATTATGCGGGCCTCAAAGATATATGCGGGCCTCAAAGATTTTTTTGTTGCGCTTAGTTTGCTTGGTATCTGTTTTGTGTATTTAAATCCCTAGATAATGCTCTCTTTCTCTAAGATACAGCTTTCTAGTTCCGGCTATTTATCATGCTTCAAACATTGAAAAATAACATCCCATATAATTTGAATAGAAAAATATATATTAGCTGTACTCAACAATTGATCGTATGCAAGGGAAAGTACTCTTTCGCTTATTTATCTTTTTCTCAATCATAAAATATAAAATGAGTTCAGCTACTGTAATATCAGTGATATTTTAGCATAAATATCACAAATTTAGAACTTACTAAATTGGATTTAAATGACAAATCCAAACTGTTCAAACTAATTTATTTTATGAGTGGTGTATTTACATGTAAAATTTGTAATTTTTCGAATTTATTTAGTATCAACTATCAAATCAAGCGGTCAAATGTGAGAGTTTTTTAAGTTAATTTTAATACTTTTATTTTTAATTTGATGCACTTGACTTACTACTAAAAATAATTTGAAGAATTATAAATTTTATGTATAAACATATTAGTCATAAAATAGATTGATTTGAATTTGTAATTTGAAGTATATATGATAAATTTTGAAGTTGATAACCATTATTACTATGTCACGGTAGCCGGATTTATGCAAAATAGTTTGTATAACAAAATTTTGTCGAATTTTTTTAAAAATACTCTTGCTCAAAAATTGATAAACCAAAAAACCACTAAATTCTGAAAATTCGATATTTAACACGTCCGCAACGTCAAATGGAGGACAACCAAATTCATCATATCACAGGAATTCAACGCATATCAACGGATATTTTCATAGGTTTGTTTATTTATTTTAAAAAATAGAAAGAACAACTTATAATTTGAATATGCTAGAAGGAACATCAAACAAAATAGATAAGGTATCTTATAATTTAGATATACTAGAAGCACTACGAAACAGTTTTCAGAAAGGATTTTTTTCCAGCTGTAAAAAAAATTAAACTATTACTTAGTGTGTTACTGGAAAAAAATAAAAATGTATTGGATCTCAGTTATTGATCCCGGCTCAAAAGTCACTTCTAGGTAAATAAAGAAATTATCATGATCCTTCTAGTACATTCAAATTCTAAAGTAGTCTATCTATTTTAAGATATTCCTAAAATTACTTCTAGAGAAATAAATAGAGAATCTTAAAATTTGAATGTACTAGAAGAATCATGATAATTTCTTTATTTACCTAAAAGTGACTTTTGAACCGGAATCAATAATTCAGATCCAAAGCATTTTTATATTTTCCAGTAACATGTCAAGAAATAGTTTAATTTTTTTTTACAGCCGAGAACAATCCTGCCTGAAAAATATTTCGTAATGCTTCTAGTATATCTAAATTATAAGATATTTTATCTATTTTATTTGATATTCCTTCTAACATATTCAAATTGTAAGTTGTTCTTTCTATTTTTGAAAATTATTAAACAAACCTATCAAAATCTCCATTTATATGCCGAACTTTTAGGAATTTGTCTGTCCACCAAAAATGTGTCCGCCATTTGATGTTGCGGACGTGCTAAATATCAAATTCTCAAAATTTAGTGGTCTTTTGGTTTATCAATTTTTAGACAGGAGTATTTTTAAAAATTTCGGAAAATTTTGACTGTTTTGTGCTTAAGACGTGCTAATGAATTAAAATCTTAATTTGCACACGTATCTTTCCATTTTCAAATATCTCGTAACTTATAAGTCGGAACATATTTTGTTTTTGTATTTTATATTGACGGATGAGTACATGCTTGATGTTGATTAGCAAGTTGAGCAGAACATGGTTTTTATAAAACACTGCATTATTTTAAATACATTCTTTGATCACTATAGAGTATAGACAACAAAGAATTTAATGTTCATAAATATAGTGCAGCAAAAGAAAAAAATTGTTTGGTTTGCATTACTTTCTATGACAACTTAATGTCTGTTTAATATTTTTTATAGAAAAAAATATCAGTACTTTTTATCGCTAGAAAAAAAATGTTTATTTTTAAATGATTTATATAGTCCTATTATATATAATTCACATTAGCCATATATACCTAAAATAATAATATATGTAGTGCTCTTTGTACTACCCAATGATCAAAACTAGAGATAAAAGCAGAGCGTGTTCGGTGGAAATCAGCCATCAGATTGAAAATCGGTCTGATATTCGTTTGGAACAGTCCGATTTGCTCTAAGATTCATGAAAACTTGATTTGTTGTAGTGCTCTTTGTACTACCCCAAGAACCAAAACTAGAGACAAAAGCGGAGCGTGTTTGGTGGACATCAGTCATCAGATTGGAAGTCGGTTTGATATTCATTTGGAACCATCTGATTTACTCTAAGATTCGTGAAAACTTGATATGCACAAATCTTGAAGCGACACACGAATATTCAAGCGGTGCAAGCAAATCAGACAATTCCAAGTGGGCATCATACCGATTTTGGTCCAATACCCATCAGATGCGCCCCGCTTCCACAAGAGATACCTAGTGTATATATTTTTTTATGAAAAAAGAACAAGTTTTTAATTTTATGCAGATGATAAATCATAATTAAATGATCAAATAAAAATATAGTCTAAGATTTTCTAACTTGTGGAAAATTAAATAAAAATTTCTACTAAATATGCAAGGACAACAAAAGAAGGCCAACTGAAAAAAGCTGCAAGTTGGGAAGAACCGTCCATAGGATCCAGAGCGCCAGGAGATAAATGAGATCATAATTTAATGGATAAAGATGTGCCAGTAATATTCGCTTATCATGGTCGGCGCACAGTCCCTATTATGGTACCACTTCGCATTTAACATTTTCAGCTGCTATCAGGGAAGGAGAATATTCGGGGATATATATATGATCTGGATAGCATCTAAATTTGTAATAAGGTGAATGTACCGTAAGAGTATACTCCACTTAGTTCCATTACTTGCTTTTTTTCTTTTTTTGTTTTTTTTTGTTGGGGGGGGGGGTTGGGGGGAGGTGGTGTGGCGCGGCATTCTCTTTTCCGAATTTTTTTGGGGCTAAACTTGAGACTCTTTTCAACATTTTCCGTTTCCTTTAAAATGAGAAAACTCTTATTTTTTTAATCACATGAGTGTTTTTTTTTTTTTTTCGGATATTATACACTACATACAAGTATGATGTCTCCCAATTAAAAATATTATTTTTTTTCCTAAATACATGATAACATGTTCTTTCCATCAAATTTTATCAAAATTAAGTAGTAAAACAATATGTGAATTGGAAATGCACCATTTCCTTGGCTAGTGTATATAAGAATTTCAATTCCGTTCAAATTGCGTTATTCTACCGTAGCCGAAGAGGCCCACTAAATAAAGCGCTTGCATGCTTTTTTCACTTTGTTATCCACAAATGAACGGGAGAAGTTCTGAACCAAACGGGCCTAACCAGGTCAGATCAATATGGGCCTCGACCAGTATAGTTTTATTAGGCCATCCTAGCGACCACTTAATTGCTCCTTAACTATATATCATTAATTAAATATGTACTAGTAGCGGTGGGACTAGAAAATTAAGATTGAGAGACTAAATAAATTATTATATTGTAATTTTATTTTATAAGGAGGATTTAAAGGTAAAAATACTCGTAAAAATTATAAAATATAAAGTATTGAAGTGCTGATTTTTAGTTTATAGAGGTGGCCAAGAGCCCAAGACGCTAAGTCATCCTTAATTAACACATAGTTCCGCCTATGTTAAATTGACTCAGCCAACTACATTTTGACATTTTGAATCGACTAATCTAATCACCGAATCACCGAATCCCGTGAGGAGAGCAGCTTGGGTCCGATGCCCATTGGACCCAAAGTGGGTTCGATGGACTCGATGACCGTCCGATCTACTTTAAGATTCACGCCAGAACTTTCGCGTTTGCTTTAATTTTACGTGCACACGAATCTTAAAGCATATCGGACGGTCATCGAGCCCATCGAATCCACTTTGGATCCGATGGGCATCGGACCCAAGCTGCTCCCCTCGGTGAGTCGGTCTGACTTTACTTTAATTCACTTTAACTTTTTCGTTTCTTTTGAAAATATTTGTTGTAGAAGGATCAACCTTTAATGATTGTTTGCACAGAAACTATTTACGTGATTAGCTAAGCGAAGCACATTTTAAGCGGAAACTATTTTTTAAGGGGAAAAAAACAAGCCAAGTACTTTCAACAATAACATTTTTGCTAAAATCAACTAGCTTAATGTTTAAAACATAAAGACACGCAATCATGTATGAAGAGTTAAAAAGGGCTTCTGAAAATCAAGTTCCATATTATACATGCATTTTATCACATTCAAACGCATGAGTAAACTGATTACAGGTACTACAACCATATTCTCTTCAAAGATAATCGTCAAGAGTGGTTTCATTTTTATTTGCAACGCATATAAATAAGAGAATTAATGCAACGCATATAATTGAACTAATCTATAAAACGTTTCTACTTATTGACCTAGATAATTAGTACGTAAAATCCATAAACATAATCAATAAGGAATACATTGCTACTTAATGGTAGAAATGCTCTAGATTGGTATCGACGCATCACAGAAAAAAAAAAGATTAATTATGTGGTAAATTTTTTAGCGTATCTATATATTAAATACTTGATAAAAAGAGAATCCATAGAAAGGAAACCGTCATAATATTGTTGCAACAAAAACATACAAAACTCACTAATTAATAAAGGTGCATGAATCATATCATGAATTAAATTAGATGGCCTATTTGTCATCAGTAAATCTATTCGAAATTACTTAATATACAATAATAACATCAATCAGATGGTCGACTCTATAAAAGGCCAAGACTTCGTTCTACCACAACACAACTTAGATGAACAAAAATAACCATTAACATAACAACTTGTGGGCATAGCTTCAACTAAGGTAATTTATTTTGTAATATTGTTCTTAGTACAATTTCTTCTCATTGCTTACATAACTTTTAGCGCGTGGAAAGGTCTGATTGAAAAGGAAAAAAAATGTTTTGTGGTCCTATTGACATTAATTTGATGATAACTACATTAGCACAGTTGGTCTTAGATAGAGTTTTCCATATGAGAGACCCAGATTCAAAAATTGATTTTGGTTGGGGTTTAAAAAAAAGGAAAGGTCTGAGTTCTTCCTTTGCTCAACAAACAATGATTTTGATGGATTTTGGTGTTTTGGAACGTCATGAATCGGTTTAATATATTGTTAAGGGGCTTTATTTCTTGTTATATTTTTTTCTCTATAGATTTTGTGAAACATTTCTTAATGTAATGAGAACTGATGGCTGAGGCCATTTTGCCACTATTATCAAACAACAATCACGGGGTAAATTATCACCAACTAATTATCACACATTTTCTAGGCTAGCCCCGGATAATATAGATGGGATCGGTTTCGCGTTCTTTCATGCTCCTTTGTGCACTAGTGTTGATTCAACGGATTCAACAGACAGGTAAGAAATGATGCGCTGTTGCACAATGCTTTCTTTTCATTGTTATTCTTTTACTAAATCACGATGACAGGGCAAAAAATTATTCACTAGATTTCACAAACGTGAATTTCAAACAGATATATGTCCTGCATTTTCTAATAAGATATTTTTCCCAAATTTTCTCAAGGACAACTCTATATTTGATACCAAATTATTTGTCTTATTAATTAATGCAGCAAGTATAGGTGTATGCTATGGGACGGAAGGAAGCAATCTTCCACCTCCCAGTGTTGTCGTCGCACAATTCAGGAAGTGCAACTTTCAGAAGATGAGAATTTTCAACCCAAATGCACAAATCCAAGACGCCCTTAAAGGCCAAGGAATCAGCGTAGCAGTGAGCACCTTGAACAATGATCTGTCCATTCTTGCTAACGACCAAGCAGCCGCAAATGTGTGGGTCAACACCAACATTGTCCCCTACATGGCTGACACGACTTACCAGTTTCTTGTAGTGGGTAATGAGGTCGTTCCGGGAGACCTCGGAAAATATGTTGCGCCGGCCATGCTGAATCTCTACAAGGCAATTGAGCCTATTGGAGCACTTTCCCAACTAAAGATTACAACTGCAGTGCCTATGAGTGCTCTGGGTGTATCTTTTCCCCCGTCTGCTTCAAACTTTGCCGATGAAGTCATGAGTGACATGACAGCAATCATAAATGCCCTGAACAGCATGCAGAGTGGTGATAGTATCCTTTTGGTTAATGCCTATCCATACTTTGCCTATGCATCTGACTCAACCCATATCGACGTAGCATACGCTAATACCAATTCATCGGCACCAGGAGTAGTTGATGGTAACTTCGAGTATCATTCTCTTATTCATGCAATGTTGGATTCCTTTTATGCTGCTCTAGAGAAGAACGGAGGGAGCTCCTTGGGGATAGTAGTGGGAGAGACCGGGTGGCCGTCAGCTGGTAATGGAAATTGCACAACAACCTCTCTTTCAGAATCATATAACTTGTTCTTTCATGACTATATATTGGGTTATGGAACTCCAAGAAGACCAAACGTAAAGTTAGATGGATTCTTATTCGAGATGTTTAATGAGAATGAAAAGCCGGTGGGAGTCGAGCAGAACTTTGGGTTGTACCAGCCAAACATGGATCCTGTGTATCCATTCTGTTAGATTGATGAAATTATATGTATCAGGCCAGTGTTACTCTATTAGTGAAGAAAATGCAATTCCTTAATTTCACATTGTACTTCGGAGTTGGGACTGTAATAGAAATTTTCTAAAAATTGATATATCACCCAAATTGTACGTTTCATATGTCAGATATGTTTGTGATTCCGCCTCTACTGTAGTTCTTATACAATGCTATCTAATTTTTTTCCAGAATCCATAGGAGAAGACAATGAATGCATATAGATATTTAACAGCAACATTACATATCATAAGTCTCACATGATATATTCTTCTATGCCTAGCCTGCCTAATTAGCCGGCATGAAGCAAAACCTAGATGAATCTCCATTATACCTCACTACTTGAGCTAACCACTAATAAGAGAAACCCCTATGTTTATTAATCCAACCAAAGACAGCAAGTCATATGGGGTTGATTTGTTTTAATGCAATAAAAATTACAATACAAACAAATTATATCACTATACTACATCAATTTGTGCAGTTTTTCTAGTTCTCTCAATATCATGGAACGTAGCAATAGATCTTATCCTCCCTCAGGCAAAAATCTTTAAAGGCCATACATACTTCATATCTGAAAAAGCAGATCCCACCTATGTAGGCTATAAAAACCATCAAAGCCTTGACCGGTTCCGGTCCAAGAAGGGATAATCCGTGTACCCAACAACAGGATCATACGTATAAAATGTAGCTCGCAAATATCGGTTTAAGTCAGCATTAACCCTAAAACGCTCAACCAAGTCAGGATTTGATATAAAAAGTCGACCATATGACACCAGATCGGCATCACCACTCTCAATTGCCTCAATTCCAAGTTCCCTCGTAAACCCACCACTACCCATAAATGTCCCCTGGTATGCATCCCTCCAAGCCCGCATGACCTGCTTCTCCTCCTCTGGACTGCCGAGTGGGCCCGACTCTGTTTGGCCATGAGCCGTGTATCGTGGCTGGGTGATATGCAGGTATGCCAGCCGCTGACCAGCATTTCGCTGTAACTCATTGACCTTGCTGATTACAGCAAGCCCAAGGTTGAGTGGATCTGAGTCATATGCATCTAAATGATCGATAGCAGGGGAAATTCGTAACCCGACCCGATCTGGCCCAACTGCTCCACAGACTGCACGGGTGATCTCATCAATTAAGCGGCAACGGTTTGGGAGGGAGCCGCCATAGGAATCAGACCGGTCATTGATTCCATCCTTGAGGAACTGATCAAGGAGATAGCCATGGGCCCCATGGATCTCAACTCCATCGAAGCCTAGTTCAAAGTATTGTTATGGAGTTAGTTGTGTTAATAACCTACATTTTGCATTATGTAACAATGGCCTTTGTATGGATAATATAACTAGCTACCCCACTGGTTGACTAAATAATAGTTGTGGATAGGAATAAACATACTCAAATTTACCTTTAGTAGACTAAATTTACCCTTCTTAGCTAAATGTCTATTAATGTTTATCCATATTAAACCAGTAGACTGATGCTAGTTGTAATTATCCATATTAAACCAGTAGACTGCGCAACTAAATTTACCCTTCTTACCTGAAATCATTCAATTATACCATCAAGCGGCAGTCAATGATAATTTTCCCTAGAGTAAGCTTTAAACAGCATGTTCCCACAGAACAATATTTAAAAAAAAAAAAAAAAACAAGCCAATAAAACCAAGATATTAAATAGGGTGATATGGTATATATTGCAAGAAAGTTCAGCATTATTGGCCCAAATTGGAATATCAAAAAATATATCAAGGATCAGAAATTAGGTACCTGCACTAATAGCATTGACTGCCGCTTGATGGTATAATTGAATGATTTCAGGTATTTCTGTGGTGGTGAGGCGACGGGGTTTTGGGTATTTGGCATAGGAACCATCTGGCATTAGTATCCGGCCCCTCCCAGATATAGGTTTATCTGTGGATGATATCGGAGCTGCACCACCTGGCTGATACACTGTAGCAAATGGAGATTGAAGTTAGAAACCTAACAAGTTATGATTTAGTAGCCGTGGCGACTTGGGAAAAGGCAAATAGCTGAAAATAGGGGAAGAGGTGTTCGAGAGTATAACTTGGTGGGTATTGGATAGTGATACCAGGCTCTTATAATATACTAGTTTGTGTGGCAAACTGGTATGGTAATAATACCATTTCATTTATTCATTTATAAATATTTTTTCCCTTTCTTCTAACTTGAGATTTTAAATATGTTTCATCCATCTTTGGCAATCAATTGCAAAATAGAGAGTTGTTCAGGCAAAGCTGAGTCAATCTTGGTAATCTAGCAAGTGATTGTTAACTGGGGCAAAATATAGGCTCAATTTCACAGGAAGGAAGCATGGAACTTATTATAGGTCAATTGTTCAGTTGGAGTAATAGGTACCATCCCATCTTTGGCCATGTACCATTAATTATGCTTACAGGATGTACCAATCAGCCCTGGTACGTAAAGTCCAAAATTATAGTCCTTGGAATGAACAAAACCAGTACTTCAAACAAAACATTTAGAAAATTAAAACTGATAAATACAAACCTTTTGCCTCTCAAATTAACGCTGCCAAAAAACGACAGCAACAAAATAATTTAAAAAAATGTAAAGAAGTAAACCTGGATGAGAGGCGCGACCAACATGCCACAGTTGGCAAAAAATGATGCTTCCCTTCGCATGAACTGCGTCCACCACCTTCTTCCATGCCTCTATCTGCTCTCTCGTGTATATCCCGGGTACATGAGGGAACCTTTATCACATTGAGCTTTTCATATTAGTACTTTCTCTGGAGTCTAACATTGCAAGGCACCATAAATTATTATAGAGATTTTATCAGCAGTCATTCTCTGAGCTGATGCTAGTGAAAGTGAAACAAGAAAATTTCCAATCAATAATATCCCACAGTAAATATGGATACATACTTGGGATGATGCAATCTAACGAATCAGGATTGTTGATGATGACATGTGTTTCAATCAATTTGAGTACAGCAAATTCAAGAAGTTTTACAGAAGCATACTATTTTAAACTATATTATATTGCTTCAAGAAACTATGATGTTAGCAACATATGGATCTGACTTTGACTTATTTTTTTATTACTAAATTACTTCCAACTATGGGCATTCATCCTAAGTGATTCAACTACAAAGGTACAAACTTCGGACTTGAAATACTTTGTCTCAAAATAAATGATCAAGAATCATGGCTATATCTGGGTATGGATATTTTAAATTGACTCAAGTACAAAGGTACAAAAATTAACAACTCAGTAAAATATAGAGAAAGACAAATATACCCTGCTGCCGTAGGAGAAATTGATGTCCCCTCGGTGATGAGAAATCCGCCTTGGGTCGATCTCTGTGAGTAGTAAACTACGTTCCCCTGCTGAGGCACTCCGTTGATTGCTCTACACCTAGTCATCGGCGCCAGTACCACTCTGAACAGGGAAAAAAGAAGTAAATAACAAGGTACTTAAGGGGTAAAATTGGTAAAACAAAGTTCTCAGATAAAGCTGAACAGTAGCTAACCTGTGAGAGAGGCGGAAGCGCCCCATTTGGTATGGCGAAAAGAGAGAAGGTTTCTCCTCCTTTGCTTCAACCATTTTTTGCTACTATGTATGAATTATGATAATATGTAATAGAGAAAGGGAGGGGGAGAGAGAGAGTTGATGAGAAAGTTGGAAAGTTGGGATGCAAACTAAAGTGACAGAAAGAGAGGTTCGATTGGAAGAGTCCGCATCGTCTGCATTAACTCAAAAGAGCATCGTTTGAGTTGACCCATCTCGCCCGTCTGATTTTAAACGGAGCTAAATCCGGCTACAGCCTATAATTCAGGCCTCTTTAATATTAGTGTAGATCTAGTCCACACAAATCTTAAAGCGAATCAGACGGTCTAGATACATTACCTCAAAAGATTTTTTTTTTAGTTAATGCAGAAGATACGAATTCCGATTGGAAAGGAGAGGTTAATTAATAATTGGAGTAGGAGCAGGAAGTTCAGGGGCGAGAGTGACGAGTCCGCATCGTCTGCATTAACTCAAAAGAGAGGTAACGCATCTCGGCTGCGTGATTTTAATCAGAGTCAATTTGACTACAATTTAGAATTCGGAGGTTCTTTAATATTAGTATAGATGTAGTTTATACGAATTTTAAAGTGAATTAGACAATTTAAATTCATTAATTTAAAAGATTACTTTTTGAGTTAATGCAGAGAATACGAATTCGGGAGTGACAAAGGAAGTTGGATCCAGCCAACTTTAATAAATGGTTACATCTTCTTCTTCTTCTTTTTTTTTTTTTTCATTTTTTCTTGGATCCATTGTCACCGAGCATGCGCCGAACCGAACCGTTAGATCAGAACATAATTTACAAGTACAAAATGTAAATTTTTTTTTTTTCAATGTTGTCAAGTAAGGCTGCTAGCTTTTGTCAAATTTACTGCTGATTATAGAAATTTCTTTTTTTTTTTGAAAAATATAAGTACGGAGCTTGAATTTTAATTTCGCGTTATGGTACTGACACTTTTTTGTCTTTTTCGGCACCATTGGGGATATATCAAATTGTAGCAATTAAAAAAATCATCTCTTTGCAAAGTTTGCATCTATCAAAATTATAACACGTGGTTATGGCTTTATGGTTTATGCATATTCAAAGGGGAGATCGGACCGACAAAGCCGCCATGCCAGATAAGATGTCTACACTCACCGGTGGTAGTCCTATTCATTTCAACTAATCCAAGATTTACAAGCTGGACCAGATGTACTGACTAACGTATAGACCATGTTTTATTGGGATGTTTTGGTTGTGGCATTTTGCGTTTCGGACTCTTTTGATGGCTTGAGAGAATGTAAGATTCTTTCACTGTATCAATATATATAAGGGCACAGTGGCTATCCAAATTTCAAGATAATTAATTTTCATTTTATTTAATTTTTTATATTTTATATTTCATTTGACAGTTTTAATTGGAGATGGATTGAAAAATAAATTTATTTGTAATAGTGGATGAAAAAATAAGTTAATCCATTTAAAGAAGTCGTTTAACTTATTTCGTCATAACTTTATCTTACTCATGTTTTATAACTCGGTTGATGTGAATAAAAATTTACTATATCTGTTACTCTACAATCAAACTTGACCTAAAAGTTGTCATTTATAGTTTAAAGTTTTAACATGATAAAGACGACAATAAACTATGATACTAAAACACTTATCAGGATAAACTGCAATAAAGTCTACAAATCATATGATAATATTATTAAACTGATATTATTAAAAATAATTGGGAGAGATAATAATAATAAAGGAATTATCTTTATATCAGTTGGTTTGTAGTTATGTACACTGCTCCTGACAAAACACGTGTTTATCGTTTTCTGTGATGAACCAATGCACACGGTGGGGACAAGCGGGAATTTTTTTTTAATAAATCATAATTAAAAAAAATATTTTTACGAAATGATTACTTGTTTTTACAAAAATTATATGAATCAAAATGTCATTTCGTTCCACTATTATTTTTTTTTCCGGACTGAAATAATATTTCGGTCCGGTTCTCTTTTTGAATTTTCTGTGACGGCTCATATGAAAACTTGTGAAACCAGTATCATAGAAAATTCAAAAAGGGAACTAGACCAAAATGTCATTTCGGTCCGGAATAAAAAAAATAATGGACCAAAATGGCATTGTGGTTCTTATAGTTTTTGTCAAAAATAAAATCATATTAGTTTTGTAAAAAAAAAAATTTATGGTTAGTAAAAAAAATTCGACAAGCGGGGACACCTGAGTCTTGAAAACTACAAATGATTCTCTGCGATTACAGTTTAATTTATTAAATCCGCCTATTAATTATTCTTCAAACTTATCCTAGATTCATATTTTTGAAAAAAATAAAATTCTAAATTTAAATATTCATAAAGTATTTTCAAGTCAAATTTTGTACCTACAATCTCGCATACTTAGAAAATTACTACTAAACCTTTTTTTTTACGCCCTTATTATTTCCGTTATGCCTCGTAGTTATAATTATAGTAAAATTATAGGAAAAATTCGATACGAATCACATAAATTTTAAGAGATAATTTAAAAAAAAATATCACTACTTAATCTAACACGTTAAATTCGAAATGGATGATTATGAGACTGAAATTGTGCAATAGTAGCAATTTTAATAGAAAGATGTGGACTCGTACGCAGGGCCAGATCTACACTATGCCCAGGGGGTGCTAAGTCACCCCATAATTTTGAAATTTTTAATCACATATGTTGAAATTTAATTGATTTTTTATTTCTTTGAAGATTTTATATAGTTCAGCTCACCTCATAAAATGCTAGATGTATATTTTTAGTCTAGTGGTTTGGGTTCAAATGTCACTAACTATAAATTAATAAATGTGCATTTTACATTTTAGCTCCTCTAATTAAATTTTCTAGTTCCGCCCCTGCTCGTACGTCAAGACAACTCGAACCTAGCAGTTCATGAGGTACATGAGAAGAGTCCATATCCTCTGAGGTAACATAATGTTTCTGTTTAGATCCGAACTGTCAAATACACTCTGAATTAATTTGGTTTGAGGTGAAATGTATAGAACCCCTTTAATATTCATGCTAATTTTAACCAGGCAGTTCGGATTTAAGCAGAAATATTGTTAGCTCAGGCGATATGATAGCTCAGGCGATATGAATTCACAAGGGAAGACTCCAGTCCAGCAACATGCACATTCTCTTTAGCAAAACCCTAATCCTAACTAATTTCCTAGCTGTCATTGCTCAACTGTTATGAAATATTTTTCTTATTATTGATTTTTTATTTTGTAGTATCTATAAATATTTCTTTGTCTGTGAGAGTATAAAAAATAAAGAAATCAATTGAATTAAAATTATCATTTTTTATTTCTTTTATCAATTCATTCCCAAATTCCATAAATTCCTACAAGTTTCTCCCATGTCATCGCAAAATCCACAAATTTCATAATTTTCGGCCGTGACCTAAGTCAGGTCACAGAAATATCGATAACTAATCTCAATGTCAATCTTATGGCTGCTATTTGTTGTGGACAAAATGTTGGGAGAGCCTTGCTCAATCACTTTTGTGTATTATAAATTTAAGCTCATGAAAACTTTTTTAATCATTTCCTAATGACATATGTTACTCCAACCTTTCTTTTCAAAATCTAAAATTCATATTTCAAATCCGAATAGGTAATCTCGGTCTTCTTGAAAATCTATTTGTACGCGTCAAAAGATAAAATAAAAAACCTTTCTTTTTAGTCATTTTGTTGTATTACATTAATTGATAGTGTTTCCGTTTGTTTCTTCATTTTAGAACTGAAATCGAAACTTTATAATGTTTAAGCATGTATTGTGTTTGGAGAACAAGATGATTTTTCTTATTCACTGTCTGAAATTCAAATATTGAATTAATAATCCTTTTAAAAAGGAATGAAAAGCCCCTTAAAAATAATACATAATTTGACTTATCACTGTTAGTAATTTTAATTGAAAACAAGATTAAAGAATTATTAAAATGCAAACAACGTAAAAGGAACATTCAGTACACTCTGGTACACACTGAGCGTGTTTGAAATGTTATTACATAATCTTAAATTTGCGTCCAAATGTAATAAAAATTGATAGATTTACACAACCTACGGGAGTGAAATATACCTCCCTTAATGATTAGAGTTCCTTCCACCACGTAAAAGTGTGCAACAGGCAGATGAGAAGAAGTACAAACAGATCATGTCAAAATAAAACAATTGATTTATTTTATTGTTTTTGACACCAAGTTATGTTATAAGACGTGTCTATTTTAGATAAGAGTGCAATTTTAGCAAAGCTACCAGCATTTTGAGCCAAACAAGATTGTAGGGCTGCTAATGAGCCGAGCCGGCTTACGAGCCAATGAGTTGAACAGCTCAATAAATTGTGTCGAGTCAGGCTCTAAATTAAATAAAGTCCGAATTCGACTCGGCTCATATGTTATCGCTTAAACCGGGCCAGGGCCGGGGCCGAGCCCGAGCCGAGCCGGCTCATGAGCCTTACTTCCTAAGCAAACCAAGTGGAATGATGTTATTTTTTTGGTTATGGTTCAAATTGTTCGTTTCCCTCTTCTCTTCGTTTGTAGCAATAGTGAATTTCTTTTCTTCTTTAGCTTTCCTAAGTTTATGCGAAGCTGGGTATTTACTGGGATTTGTTTTTTCGTTTGAATTTCTGGAGGGTCCAGCTGACTGAAATTTATTTGTTTTGAATTTTTATAGAATATTTTTGGGGTTATTTTTGTGTGATGAGAAACACCTATGTGCTTCTGTAATTCGATACTTAATATTATAATTCGTAAGAAATTTGGGTCAAATTGAGAAAATTTTGTTTTCCCTTTAGTAGATGAAGTGATACCTTCGATTTCACTGTGGCAATCTTTCAATTATTCATTTGGAGTGGTCGATACATTCTTAGTTAATTTTTCTTATCTTCCTTCAGCTATTTGTTTAATGCCCATTTTTTTTTTAACTCCAAAGTAATGTAGGAAACCGTCTGTTAGAGAAGCCATGTATTGCACAGCCATATTAATTCGATACTTAATATGGTCTGAGCCGGCTCGCGAGCTGGGCCGAGCCGAGCCAAGTATTTACATGAGCCGAGCCGAGCCTTTTTCTTTCAAAATCGAGCCGAGTCTGAGCCGGGCCATTATGCTTCTCTCATTAAGTCCGAGCCGAGTCAAGCTCATTAGCAGCCCTGCAAGATTGATACCAGACATTGACGGCCAGTGCTAGTACCACCAAAAATAGCAACAAGTCCAACAAAGCAAACCATCAAACAGTTACACAAGTATCCTTCAATTTGATTTGTTTGGTCTCAAGCAACCAGCTAGGCATACAGTATTCGATTTGAGTCAGTCACACCAATAACTCAAAAAAAAACCTAAACACAGGAGGGTCCAACACAGCCAACCAAGAGTCAGGTAAGCAACTATCTGTCAATTTGACTTGATTCGCTCTGAAATAACCAGCTTAGGATACAGTACTCAATTTGACTCGAGGTCTGCAATAATCTCATTTGTTCTCCTCACCCATGCCAGAATCCCAACCTCAAACACAGACATACACAAAAACAGGCACCAAAACAGGATGGTGCTGTAAAAGTGAGTTCATAACATTTGATACCAGCTAAACCTGATTTATACAGCATCAATTTTTGGTAAACTAATCATCCTTTGTCAGGCATCAAGTGAAATCATGGAATTGAGCACCAGAAAAGAAGGAATTGACATCACTAAACGTTGCTGAATTGCAGTACGAGCATAAAACGTGATGACAACAGATATACAGAGAAAATACACAAGAAACCTACTGATTTCTATTAGAAGAAGCTATGACCTGAAAAACACAGGTCCCGTAAAGTACAGCCGTGTGCTGAGGGGTGTAACTGTCCCCAAGCCCGTACTCTGCAAAATTGGATTCAGCATTCATAAAATGGCCGGCCAATGACTTGCTGGCAACTGCCTCTTGCCATATCTCATAGAATTCTTCCATTATTCTGTGGGATTTATCTATTGATGACAAGGGTAAGTACTCCACCTGCAGTTAGGAGAAGTAAAAGGAAAATGGAGAAATGTGGAGGTTAAGATGCATATTGTACGGATTGATATGAATATACCTTTTTATTGGTTATCGGTTTGTTCTTTATCATTTAATGTGCCATCTACAGAACATGAACAATACACAAAAACAAGCATGCTCATTTAAACTGAAAACGTAATAATAGGATAACTGAGACTGAACTTAACTGCAATTATGAAGCTTAATTACACCTAAATTAAGCTTAGTTACTGAACTGAAATCAATTTTGGAATAGTTGTTGAAAATAAAAAAAAGTGCCAGGTAACAACCTCCATAACAATTCCCCGAAGAGATTCATTAGGTATGTTAATACACTTCCCAATCCTCAATCTAAAGTCACCCCATTTGTACTGTAATCCCTGTATACACAAAGCAACAAACAAAAATGAAGAATTAAGATACTTAACACTAAACTATTTAGTCACCATTTGATGTTCACAGCCAATTAAGCCATATTTCTCATCTGCAAACCATGAAATTAAGCCACTATTTGACCCATGAACTATGTCACTCGGATATTCAGATGCAGATGTTGTACCAGTATCAGGTATGAATATGTGTTTTATAAGCGTACAGCACATAAAAGATAAGCCAGCTGGCATGTCAAAATGATTTATTTGCCGTGCTCGGATGCACAATCAGTCACAAAGCACTCAGTGCATGGAGGATTATCTAAAAAAAGGCAAGCAGTCTCCACCCTCCACTACACAAAAGCTACTACTCTGGAACAAATAATGCGCATGTGTCTGCTTTGTCATCAAAGTGACAGTCTACCTTCTCCACTTATAAACTTTACTAATTTAGCATTTTCTTGTAAAAAAAGAGAATATATCACTGATATACTTATATGAGTCTTTTGCACAAATGAGTTGGTTATTCTATTTAATCCACCAGCAATTTACATGAACAAGTGTACATAGACATCAAGAATATAATACTTGTTATATTATTTAAATTTCAAAAGTTGCTGTACAGCCATATCAGTGTTGCATTAGATACCACACCTGTATATCCACGTCACAAAGGAAGTGAATTACTCAATCCACCTCAGTGTACTCACAATTATGAACTAATTTTTCTTTTTACTATTGCCGTCAAATATGTAAAATAATACCAAAGAAATCTGGATAATTGACCATCTCATCATACCTCGAAATTGATAAAGAAGCGGCCTTTGTAAGACTGGAGCTTGTCCATGACAGTCTGAACTGACGAGTGGGCCCGCATGATCAGCCTCTGAGAGCGCATGACGAAGAGGTACTCGTTGGGTAGGTCGTGGAGGGAGATGCCGAGGAGGTCGCGGGGCAAATCGGTTGGGGGAGGGTTGGACTGCTCTCGTGGGACCGCGCGGTAGAAGGTCATCGCCGATCGCCACCTGCCGTCGCGCGACACTCCAGGGAACGACTCAGCGACGACGCACGCCTCCGCCATTACTTGGCTCGTCAGCGTCGTGCCTGGGTTGGGTTGCCAGTGCATCAACCTGTTTAGAATGAGCGTTAAGTTTTAGTCAGAAAGGAGGCGGGTTGGTTCTGGATCGAGTGTTGAGGGAGGACGGGGAGGAAGGGAGAGAGAGAGGTACCATTTGACGGGCATGGTGGGCGACGGCGGTGAGCAGGAGGCTGTCCGAGTGTCCGAGCAGTCAGGTTTTGGGTTTTCAGACGGAGGGAGGCCCAGATGCCAACATCTGCACGCTGGTGCCTGAACGCGAATTCACGTCTCATGAGGTAACAGAAATTTTGAATTTAACTCCTAACCGTCCGATCTGTTTAGGCACGAATATTAAAGGGCCCCGTGCATAACCGGGTTCTGATTGGACGGTGTAGATCTAAAATCAAATATTCCGTTACCTCTGAGGAAGTGGACTCGCTGGATGCGCGATCTGAGCTGTTGCGATGGGAGATCCGATTCGATTTAGAAGGATCAGTTTTTTTTTTTTTTTTTCTTTCAATATAAACTGCTGGATTTTAATCTAACAATGGAAATTATCACTTGTCAAATTATATATAAGAGTTTAGTTTCATGTAATTATAATTGTAGGTAGGAATGAGAATAAGATGAATCGACTTAGATCGGATCGGACTTAAATACGATAAGTATTATTTTGTCATTTTTTTTCTAATTTTTATTAGAATTCAGATAATATGGTTCAAGGTATTCTTATTTATTCTTATTCTGCCAGATTCACAGTAATACATAACCTGTAAATATGTTAATTTTAATCGAACATATTTCCTCCTTTTGTTATTTTCGTCTTGTTTTTTTTTTTATGTATGTAATATTTCTTGCAGCTCAAAATACTGTCATAAATTCGAGCTCAGGGTCACCATGCTCACCAGAGAAATTATAAACAAACGAAGATTGGTGGTAAAAAGACCTTATTTTGCTGAATTAACATCACAAAATAATTAGAAGCGCGTGTGATATATTTTGAGAGAGGAATATTACACATAAACAAATTTAGCACATGGATTTTACCTTTTTTGTATAAAATTTGATTGTTACATTATTTATATATCAATAACATACTTATGAATGTATCTTTTAATTTCTTATTCTAATTGATTGAAAATAATTGTGAAGATTGTTAAGTGGTCTCTTCTCTTTTATTATATTGATAATGGTAACAATTAATAAAATAATTATTAGAGAAAAGTGAACTGATAGATATTTTCTTTATATTATACTTAGATCGTGTATTAAATTTAGTTTGAATATTAAGTAGCCTTTGAGACATTTGAAAAATTAACAGTTCAATTGAATTCACCTAGATTGATTATTAAATATCCTCCACTTGATTAGTTTTAGTTACACATATGCAAATTATTAAAAATTTACAGTTTGTGGTTATTATTATTTTTTCTAAAAATCTCTTTTACATCCTATAGCATTCGATACTGTAAATTTTGAATCTCTGTATTATTGATGAATACGTTAATTACTTGCACAAGAGTGTGGCTATGTTACTATGCATAATGCATATTGGCTCGGGCTATGGACTCAAATCTTTGTTTTAAAAGTTTTCATGATCAATCTGAATTGTTGTTCAACATAGTTTTCATATGAATATGTACTTATAAATTATATTTTTTTATTTTTTAGAATCTTATTACTAATCTTTCTAAATGGGGAGAAAATCATTTGATCTGAAAATTTTAGACTATCCAAAAACAGTGATTTTTTATCCATCTAAAAAAAATAAACAAATTTTAAAAAATGTAAAATCTAATTTACATGTACATATTCATATAAAGATCATGTTCAACAGTTTGAATCGACCATTAAAATTTTGAAAACAAAAATGTTAATTTGTAGTACGAACCAATCCGCGCTATACATAGTACTATAGCCTCACTCCTTGCACAATTAGCTAGTTGTATTTGAGATATCATAAACTATTTAATCAAACTATTGTTGTGACTAGAGATGTATAATGATGCATGCTTTAGTTGGTGAGAAATTTGTGTTCCACCTCCATTAGACTTAAATTTGAGTCCATGGGTTTCTCTACCATTTGATACACTTTGAGATCTGTGTGCGTTAAATTGGAACGAATTTTAAAGCGAACATACACGGATATCAAAACAATACGTATGAATTTTAAAACGGATTAGACAGTAGAGAAATCTATTGAACTTAGATTTGATTTCGACAGACGTCGAACACAATCTGTTTCTGCATGCTAAGTTGATATTTATTTCGATGAACGTTGAGAATTTGCTCAATTATATGCGACTTAAAGTGTGCTTCTAAGTTATATATCTGAGGACCATAGTAAATAAAATACTCTCAATCGAGTCAAAATTAATTTAAAGTCTATTTAAAATACAGAGGTCTGTTTTAATATTCGTGTCGGATTAAATTAGATGACTCTAGATCTTACGGAGGACGCGAATAAAAAGGAGGAACAGAGATGGGATAAAAAGGAATATTTATCTTATTCTCAATTTAAATTATAAGAGGTTAAAAAAAATGATGGAAGGTGAATATCGAGAGTGTCTTTAAAATTTATTTTATCAAGTAAGAAATTTAACTTTTTCTTTCTTCTTTATTTTTTGGTCAAAATACCCGTAAACATTATTAATTAAGCATAAAAAAGTAGTACATAAAAAAAAGTTAAATCGTAGCGTGTACAACATGTACTACCAGAATACAAAGCTGAAACATAATATGAGAAAACAAGTATCTTTGAAACACAAACTAAAAAACGCATGGGATATGTGTATTATGTTGACACAAATTTAATTATCCTTCCTTGATTGTAATGAAATGAGTCCAGTGATTGTTTCCTCTGTGCGCATATTGTGTCTTGTTCCTTCTGGCAGATTTGTGCAGGAGAGAATACACTGAATCAATCGGAACGGGACAGTCACCATGCAAAAGTTCCAATGAAGGCACATAGTCAATCTGGATCGGAACAATCACAACTCAGAGGTCCCAATAGAGAGCCGTCTGTGTGAGAGCCAGAAGGAGAGCAGAGGGAAGGGAGGGAGAAGAGGAGAAAGAGGCCAAATTTTTTAATTATACCATTATTAAAAAAATAATAAACCAAAACATCCTCAAATCTGAGTTTTTTCAGATTTACCTCGGCCACAAAATGGCCCTGCGGCCCCTTCTTTTTTTAGAAAGGTTTTTTATTTGGTTAGGATTTTGTTTTTAAAATTGTTTTATTTGTTTTGGTTTTTGTTTTAAATATTTTTCGTTTGTCGGATCAAATATAAAGAATAATAATAAACATAAAGGAGCCATAATAATCTAAAAATAAATATGAAGAAGCCTACAATAGACCAATATAATGCTAATATTCTCACGAGTACAATAAAAGTACGTGTAATAAACCTAAAATAAACAATGTTCTTACAAATACAATTAAAACATTGATTTAGCTCCTAGATAAACATTCAATCCATTGATTGGCTCTCAACCTACAAATTTTTAAATAGTGACTGTTAAATCTTATTGTTTCAATAATTTTTTAAAAGTTGAAATTGAATAGTAAAAAAAATTAACTACCTTGTGCATTACGAGCAGCTCTATTTAGTCTATTCTGTGTATTTCGGCCGGCTTGGTTTCCTCTTCTCCTATTATTTAGTACGTCCATCCATTGCAAAATCCTGTTGTGTCGTCTTCTACCCAAAGTAACATTTTTTATTTTTGGAACAAGGACAGGGTCCTTGTGTTCAGACCATTCTGACTGATTTTCATACACATGCCATTCGGCCCTCCATGTGTTGATCAGTATCTGGATGTGGTAGTAGTGACTTACAAAGCTGCCAGGGTCGATGCCTCAGAGACGGCACACAGATAGAACATGAGAACACGGTATATATTCTGTCTAATTGAGGCTTTTGGCATGTGCATTCCACCGTGTTATCATCCCTGATGACTACCGTGTATTTGAAATTGGCCTTAGTAAATTGATCCGAATTGCCAGGCAGGAAAGCGTGAACTCTCTCTTGTGTGGAGGTTACCTCGAACTCGTTGTAGTTGCTAAATCCCCCAAGCGTCTTCATAGTATTGGACCTCTCGAACCATTTGTTAATAAGCTACGAACAATTAAAAAAAAATGAAGAAGTTAATTTTTTTAATGAAGTTAATAAAAATAGATGAAGAAAAAACTAAAACTAAAAATTCCTTATTTGTAGTAATGCCTAAACCAGTTTGCATAGTATTACTTTCAGTTTTTATCTAGTGTTCATTGGACCAATTAAGTTTTGATAATAAATTATGAATCTCCAATAATTTTGATTTTTCTAAAATTGATTTTGTACTTGGTGATTGAGAGGTTTAATATAGACTATGGTAGCGTATGTTCTTTCTGTAGGAACTGGTAATAGAATATTTGAAATATCTTTTTTGTCAAACCTTAGGATTTTTATTTCTATTTTTGTTTGGTAATAATATTAGTCTGATAGTCATAATAAAATTCATTGAACAGTTCTGGCGAATAGTCTTCATAATTTTTATGATCAACTTTTAGATTTTTCTCCAGGGTATATTATTTGTCTATTTCGGGTCTGGTATATTGGTGTCAGAATTATTTATCCTTTTTTTTGTGTGTAAGTAATACATTTTTTATGTTACGTTATGTCGACATAAAGGTGCAATGCAAGGATCAAAATTTCTATCTTTGTTCATTTTCAAAATTTTGGATGCAATATGAAGTTTGCTGAGGATAATGAATACTAATGCTCAGAGAGTATATCTGTACTCCTTGAAGAAGGTCCATTAGACAAGTTAATTTTATTAGGAGGTGAAGCATTTGAGGCATCCACAAAGTTAATTTTACTATTTTCTGGTTCTTTCAACTTTGAGATGAAGCATTCGAGGTACCGATTTGGTACTGTTACCAGATGGACAATTCTGGAATTCTGGTGGGACCAAAGATAAAACATGCCACCATCGACAAAACGGCTGTGGGACACGGTCTGGATAGCGGGATGTTGGGCCTTGTGGCACGAGCGCAATAGGAGGATCTCCAACAAGAGAGCATGACAACGGCGATGCTGATTGACCATACAAGTACCGAAATTCATAACTGGTACCATAACCTTTAGAGGAGTTGGAAATAAATTGGGAGCAGCATGGGCAATTATCCCTGCCTAGGGCTAATGTAACGAGGAATTGTATTTATGTAATTATTTAGTTCACTAGGATGTATAGTCTCTTTTTTGTCCAATGAAATTGTCAGAGCTAAAAGCCTCTGACCTTTGAGAAAAACTTTGACATCCATGATGAATTTGTTTCTCTTTTAAATGTAATAGCAAAAGGTTTTAACATAGCATATTTTTCTTCCCTTATATCTTATACCATGATGAATTTGTTCACAAACATCAAATGCCCTCATAGTACCAGTGACTCAGTGAGGTCCAAAACAGCTATTGTATGGACAAAAAAGAAACAATTAGAAAACAAGTATAACTAGCAAAAATAATTCATGTACATGATATTTATTATACACTAAATCCAAAATTATGCATATTCTTTCTTGGTCTTGAATGGTACATGGTATGTCAACGTTTGTGTCGAATGAATATTCTAAGAAATCAGTATCCTCCATCATAGGTGTGAGCAGTGGCGGAACCAAGGCCTGGGCCAGCCTGGGCCCTGGCCCCCCTTGGCCCAGAAAACATATACTAATATACAAAACCCTTTAATAAAAAAAAAAAACTGGCACCTCCTTTGTCTTCCTCTCCACACCCCCTCTGGCACCTCCTCTTTAATAAAAAAAACTGGCACCCCCTTTGTCGGACACTCTTAGATTTATCAACCGCCTGTTGAGCCACTCTACCGATCATTCCTGATTCCGCCACTGGGTGTGAGGTTAGCATGCGATGACACTGAAGAAGACGGTCCATCAGAGATGCTGGACTTCTCTTCTGTGGACGTACCAGATGATAGAAGGAAAAATAAATTATAGACAGTCAAGATAATTTTGATATAGCAAAATAAAGGAACCAAAAAAGCAAGGCTTCGGATAGGTTCCCAAGCCTAGAGAAAAACAGGGGATGGAGGAGGGATATAAGATTTTCTGCATATAATTTTTATATTTTTGAAACGATTTGATTTTAATTCAATTATGTAGAGAGATAATTTCCTTCCTTGACCAACAGAGAGAAAAAAGAAGGGAGGATTGTTTCCTTTTTTTCTTACTATTTTGCTTAACGGAAATAAGTCCACATCTGTTAGCATTAACGTCACCGATCTTGATCAAATTTGATCCAGCGGTTTGGAAAGGCTTTGGAGAGCAATCCTGTCCAAATGGCTTCGGACAAGTTCCCAGCGCGAGAACATGTGAGCGAGCGAGATAAAGGGCAAAGTTAGAGGAGTTTGCAATTTTGCATTTACCATTTTCATTCGGTAAAAGCGCACTTAATTAAAAGAGTCCTCGTTTTTTTTCTACTTTGGTTGACTTGCTTCCCGGGCCCAAATTGGTGGCTGCTTGCTGTTATTATTTAACACGAATTGTATAATCAGAAAAATGTCAATATTCGCTCACACTTATGACAGCTGATATAAAAAGCGGTCGACAGAGGCATAACGTGCTTGCAAAAATAAATTAATGTAAATGAATTTCATATAATGATTTCTCAACTTATTTATTTATATAAAATAAAAATAAAAAAGATAATGGCATTTCGATTATTCTTCGAGAGTTTACAAAAATATATATGTGGATAAATATGAGCGCTGTGAGTTGTCATTATTCAACTTAGACTAATGTGGATAAATTCACCACAATCGAAATGTCACTTTTTAATTAATATCAAGAACTTAAAATATACAATGTGGATAAATTTTGGAAGTTGATTTTTTAATTTATTGTATCACAGAAAATTAAAATTGAAAAATGATAATTTATTATATACATGTAAAAGAAATAATATAGATTACATCTAACAATTTTATTTTGACATATAAATTTTAAAATATTTATTATTAAAATAAATAAAAGTATAATGAAGACAAAACAAATGAAGATATTTAAATCTTCATTCTGAAATACATAAACATAGTGCAAAAAATTAAGATGTTGTTATCAAAACTACCTTTATAAAATAAAATTCATCAGAAATTCATCGGAATGGAGATCCTCGCTTACAATGATATAATAAATCCTAAATTGTAAGGAGAACATGAATGACGGTTCCTCATATGTTTGAGGGAGAAGATAAGCGGTACTACGTGATGAAGAGCGATGACGACATGTACCTTGCTTCGATAATTTCCTGGAGTCTTTGAGAGGTAAACCTAAGGAGATATGTCTTGGGGTAGCGGAATGCCGATGCTAGACCAAGAAAAGCCGCCATTTATGGCCGGGCCAGGGTATATATTGTTGTGGGACCTCATCGAATAGATCGCTACATCAGATATCCCGAGAAACAAACCAGTTGGACCGGAGGATATCTACACCTGGATGTGGCTAAATAAAGCAGGAAAAGGCATCAATCGATATAATATGGGATCGAGGATTTATAATTTCAACAGTACCGAAGCAAAGGATTTCTCGCCGGACACAATTGCCGTGCATATGCTTAAGAACGACTTCATGTGGGCGGTCACACTCAAGCAATTCAATGTCACCGGGGCGATTAAGCCATCGATCCTTCACCATTTTTGATCTCAGATACGTTAATTAGGTTATACTTGTGATAATATATTGGTTTTGCATTTCAAGTAATTTAGTATATTTTAGTATAATTATGCTAATTATACATCAAAAGAAGTAATCTAACTTTAAAAAAAAAAAACTCTCCTGACCAGTAAAAAATGGCCGGTCCTAATTTATATCCCAACTAAGCCATTTTTTGACCGGTTTGGGCATTTTTAAAAAAACCCAGCTAAGCTGGGTATAATTAATATTTTCTAATTAATTTTGATATTATAAAAATGTCGGCAGGGCCAGGGTATGACTTCAAATTTTTTAGAAATATATTTGTAGTTTTATTTGTTTTTTATTATAAAAATATATTTAAATTTTAAAAATCATAAATTTCCTACCGCTGAAATATTGCTGTTCTATGTTTTTTCAGAAAAAATATATAAAAATATACTTAATATTCAAAACAATTGAAGTTATGTATTTTCTTTTGTTTATAAAATATATTTTTATCACTAGAAAAAAAAAATTTCTTAAAAAATAAGATAAGTTAATATCATAAAACTATTTTTTCTTTTTGGTTAAGTCATACATGAATATGCAAGACGAGTCAATTATAGCTCGAAAATATCGATTGCTGTTATATATTTTATGTGTAAAGCAAATACTAAGACGTTCATTCCAAGTTTATTTGTAAATCCCTTGCTCTTACTTTATAAAATTGAAAGATCATCTCCAAGTTTAAAACTACAGTCATAATTTTTTTAGATTAAATTATTCGAGAAATTTCAACGGCAAAAGTTTGAAATTCAAAGAGTAATTTGAAGCTATATTGTCGACTTTTAAAAATCAGGCATTCATTAATTTTCAAATTTCTTCAATATGAATTAGGGTCAGCATATGCATGAGCAAATGTTAATAGATACTTTTGTCAGCGTAATATGTAAAAGCGTTTTTTGTAAACAAAATCTTTTAAGTTTAAAAACACTTTGCATGTAAGAGCGAAAATAAAATCACCAATATATATTTATCAATTAATAATGAAAGTCCATGAAAATACTCTAATTAGTTTGATATTTTCATGTTTCTACAAAAAAAATTCTTTCTAGTAAGCAGAGCAATTACTTTCTTACAACAATAAAATATTGTTTATCGCCACCTTTTGCGGACAAGTTCCCAAGCCCATGTTCTCAGTACCTGGTCTTACACGCAAAGGTACTGCCAAAGCTTTCTTCACCATCAAAGTGTCAAATCCTTCAAAACTATGTAAGAGTCTATTAAAACCCCATGCTTTACAAATTGACAAATTAGCACCTTTCAAATGCTCAAACAATACTTCATAATTCCTAGCACAACCTTCCTGTAATGGGCCTTCTAAAATCATGTGCTCGAACTCTCCAAGACAAACCAGTGAAAAAGCGACATTCCCTTTCGCCAAAGCACTCTAAATCCACCAAAATTCTAATCTTTTTCCCTCTTTTAATCCTTGGTTTTATTTATCTATTTCTATACCCAAAGGAGTTCTACCTGCAGTCGCTTGTCAAGTCATGTACCGGCTCAACATACACTAGTGTAGAAAAGTTCACCGATCCAGTCACCCGGAAGCCCGATTTCAGACTGCTGATTGGGGTTTTGACACGTGCCGATTGGTATGAGAGGAGGCACCTACTAAGGATGGTCTACTCGTTGCAAATGGGAAATTTGACAGCACATGTAGATGTTAAATATGTATTCTGTAGGTTGTATAAGGACGATCAGCGCATCCTCGTGCCGCTCGAGATACTCAAGCATGATGATATTATCATAATGGATTGCGAGGAGAATTTGAACGATGGAAAGACATACAGCTTCTTCTCCAGCATTGCACAAATGTATAATGGTATGCGTTATATATGTATCCTCATCTGTTAATTAATCATGCATGTTTGTACTTTCAAGAGAAACAATTTGGATTGATACCATGCTATATATATATCGTGGTGCACTCCATTAAATATATTGTGAGACGAAAGGCTTGAAATTATTTATTAAATTAGTTCTTCAAGAAATTAAACAAGAAACCAGATTGAATGTTTCTGTCAGTATTTATTGTTCAAAATAAAATGCAAAAAGACATTACTGTTGATATATTGGTGTGAAGTCAGATTTGCATGATAATAAGATGAGCTAGTTAAATGATTTTACTTGCAAAAAGGTAATAAAAAAAAAAAAAAAAGAGGATTACAATTTTACTGTTTTGCAAACTAGGTACGAATGGAGAAGAGAAACCCTATGACTATGTAATGAAGGCGGATGATGACATATTCCTCCGACTGCAAAAGTTGATCGACTCGCTAAATTCCATGCCTAGGGAAGACATGTACTACGGGTTCGTGATACCCTGCGACAGTATGGACCCGTTTCGTGAGTACATGGCTGGCATGGGTTACATACTGTCGTGGGATTTGGTCGAGTGGATTGCCTCTTCAGACATAGCCAGAAATAACACACGAGGACCGGAGGATATGATGACTGGGCGGTGGTTTCATTACGGGAACAAGGCAAAGAATAGGTTCAATACAAAACCGGCAATGTATGACTTTCCTATACCGAAACCAATCGATTCATGCTCACATAAGTTCATACCAGACACCATAGCAGTGCATCGATTAAAGGATAATCCTAAATGGGCAACGACACTGAAGTACTTCAATTTTACAGATGGGCTCAAGCCTTCTAAGTTTTACCGCATAGATTGAATATTTGATTGGTTTATTTTGCTATTTTTAAAAGCAATTGTAGAACAGACAACACAAGAAACTGACAAGAATGCATTGTTTTGAACTTTCCATAAATTATTACCGCTTATATATATTATGGATTCTATCTATTATACATACACAGATCAGTAGGTTTTTGGGTTTTGGCATTAACAAAACTTTTTTTCCTATAAAAAGGTAGCTCCCCTAACTGTTACCTTACTGAAACAAATAAAGTTCATAAAAAAGTCCTAATTGAAACATAAAAAGCCGCACATTCACAGCTGAACCTTTTAGACTACTCCAGTCAATTCTGAGCATTACACTCAGCTTCACGAACCAATCTCAACAGAGCGATTGTCCCACCTGTGTATCCGCACCGTCAAAAAGCTAGGGAAGGAGTGCAGGGGAGGGGGGATTGCGGGGCACAGTCGCCGGCGAATAGATTTTAGACATATACACAGTGGTTGCTATATAGTCTTACTCTCTTACATTTGAACCTTATTATAATTTAGTCCTCCTTTATATCAAAAATTACGAAAAAGAAACAAATTCATTGACAAATGCAAAAATTGTTTTTTTTTTTAAAGAAAAAAAATCCGATAGCCCAATGATCCAATTGTTTTGCTTAGAGGCTCCCATTAGCTTTGTCTCAAATGTAAGCAGTGTCCCTGAGCATAGTGACAAATTAAAAGTTCGGGTTCGGTTCGGCGAGGTCAAAAATTTGTGATTCGGATATAATTCGGAAATGATTCGGTACAACAAAGAAGCAAAAAAAAAAAAAATTGAAAAAAATATATCTATATTTTTTTTTTTGCGTTTTTTATCGCGAATAATTCGTAACTCGTGTTTTATACTGCGTTTATTCGCGAATAAACGTTTTATACGTTTTTCTGCAGTATTATACGGAGTTCGGTTCGGTTATGTATAAAAAACGAATTATACGCGATTTATACGCGTATAATTCACGTATTATGTCACTATGTCCCTCGTATTATTCACTAGTTCGGTTCGGTTATGAGCAGTACCTCAGGTATGACGTCATATACTATCTAAAAATTAAACAAAAAAATGACAAAGCCTACTATGTAGCACTCCGCTATGGCGCCATTGGCATGAGCTTAATTTGGGCATTGACCTTTTTGTATCAACAATGTGGAAAGGTAGATTACTTTCGAACATGACATGATATCAAATCTCACAAATTACCTACAGTACAAATATTGAATTTGGGACATATTATCTCACATACAAAGGAGCATGTTGACTTTTCTTGTACCAGGAGGATGGTGCTACAATTTCTATTCCAAATAGTGCCACAAATGCTGGAAATTAATTTCCAGATCTCATGCATGTGGCAAAAGTGTTGGTTTGTGCCACTATGTGATTTATTTCTTAGCATCGGAAATCGTGTTTAAGGTGGAGAGGCTCAATTAGTCGCTTATGAATCTAGTAAAGTGAGGAGTCAACAGACGATCGATGCCTTTATTTATAATCTAAAGATTTTGACAAAGGAGAAACGTATGGAACAGGGGTTTGAAAAGGAACAGAGGGCAATCATGCGGGTTGTATTTTTGTGAGAAAGATTCTGTATTATGAATGTGGAACTGAGGGCTTACTGTTCTGAATGTCAGTGGGTTGTATTTTGTGAGAAAGATTCTGAATTATGCAAGTAATAGATTATTCCTCGTACCACTTTTAATGCATTCTCCTCCCAATTAAGACAGATAAATGCAACATCATGCGTCTTCATGCTTCTCAACATTTTACTGTTCAGTGAAATAGGAGAGCTATTAGAACGGAGGACAGGTTACATTAATTATAACTCCTCGAGAAAAAAATGAATTAATAGATGCAGCCTGTATATAATTTAAACCAGATTAGAAAGCCCATGAAAATTAATATATTTTCCTATACAACCAATAAAAGGAGGATAAAGTTATCCCCAGCAAGCAGAAAGCAAAAGACTAAGGAGTCACACTCTGAACGAATAATAAAAAGGCTTTCGGCCAACAATTCATTAAGGCAGCCAGAGGTGACTCTACAGAGCATTCCCATGTGGCAGCATTTTGCTTTTATAAATACATGACACATTACTTTTTTAGCACAAAATGTTATCTTTTCAATGAAGGAGGTTCACGTCCAATTATGAAAGGTATTCGCAATTTCAGTCCAATCCATAAATAATTTAGAATAAAGCATACCTCGACATCATGCAAAAATATGGACCCGTCTTCAGTGCCAAGAGCTATAACTTTACCATCTGGACTCCAACACAGAGATGATATGGATTTTCCTAGTCAAAGAACAGACTACTTCAGTTGAGGTATCAAACAAGACAAATGCAGTAAAAGCACCAAAATTACTGATGCAGGATATAATAGCAACACAATTGTTTATTTTATTGTCTTATTGTGGCTTCTTCTTGTACACCACAGGGCTTGTGAGGCCCGGTACTCAATTCCTAACACCAGTTACTTTATTGAAATGACAACCAGCAGGCGGCATGGAACAAAACTACACTTGAAATTTTGAATCAGTTTTTATATTTCCAAGCCATAACTTAAAAAGAGTTTTGCGGATAAGAGAAAAACCAGGAAACACGGTCCAATGTCTTTGCCAATTAAACCGATGAAGAAGTACTTTCGAATCGTCAGTCACTATGGCAAGCAGATCTTTCTCTGGATTCCATTCTGCCATTTTAACCTAACAAAATAATAAATTCACATCAACATTCCTCTAATATATAATTAGAGAAAGAAAAAATAACACTGTGCTAACATTCTTACCACATTTTTCTGTAAACAAAAATACTAAATTAACAAATGAGATTGTGCACAAAGAAGACCTGGTACTGATCGAAAAAAACAGTTCTGGTATTCACCCTCAAGAATTCCACATACAAAAAAGGAAAATGATGAATTGATTCGGTCCAGCAGAGACAAATGGAGGATTCCTACCTGGAAAGGCACGGGCTTGTCGAATTGAAGCTGAAAAGGGATCAGTACAGAACCATCCGCCTCATCTCCGACGCTCTCCATCTCCACCTCTACTACCTGTTCCTCCATTTTCGTGCGGTAGAGAGTATCTAGAGGGGAAGTGAGGTTTTGTCTGTGCGAGGGGGAGAGATGAAACAAAAAGCCGAATCTAGAAACCCTCTCCTCGCTACTCCGCGTGGTTTGGGTTTCGTGGCGGGAAGCAGGGGTGGAGCCAGAGGGGGCAGCTACCCCACTCTTGATTTTGAAATTTAGTAGAAAAATACGAGGTATCACTTTGTTCCTCCCTGAAAATAGTTTTGCCCCTCTCTGAATTGGAAAGTCTATCAGACCAGTTCAAAAATACTGTTAATGAGAAACTTTGTTGTTTTTATAGAAATTTTATAGAAACTTATGGATCCGGACCAACTTCGTTGTTTTTTAATATGTAAAATGATATTATTTTGTTGTTTTTTATTATGTACGACTACTATTTTTATTGTTTCTTACTATGTTAATTGTTTTTTTTTTTTATCTATTATCCGATTAGTTAATAGATTTGAACCCGATAAGCTATTTTAATCCGATTTCTGTCTCTCCCTGACAGAAATCCTGTGTCCGCCCCTGGCGGGAAGCGAGGTTCGCGACCCCCTTCAGCTTGCTCTTTAGTTGGGTTTTGTTATACTGTTTGATTAAAGGCCGGATTTGCCGAGGAAATGCTGACTAAATTCAGGCCCAAACGGAAAATGATTTCATTTGAGGGGATTTGAAAGGATAATTTGGACCATATGAAATTCTGTGTGACTTATGATTGGATTTGACGAAATTTAACATGCACTATTAAAATTTTATTTGTTTTCAATGTCTTTTGAGTGTTTACTCTTCCATTTGCACACCCAATCTCATTTAATGGCATCTTTTGTAGATTTAATGAAAAATATATATGATTCTTTTCTTCTCAACCAGTGTTCTAAATAGCGCGCTATAGCGCTGCTATAGCGTTTTTGGACCCTAAACGCTAAGCTATGGCATGAAAATACGCTAATTGCGCTACGGCCGCTATAGCGGTAATAGCGGTCCGCTATAGCGCATAGCGTGTAGCGCGCTATGCATATTGGGCTTTTTTAGACAATTTATATGGACTTAAATAAAGATCCATAAAATTTATTTTGTATAGAAAAATAAAAATAAAATGAATCATGATGCTTAAGATATTTTGTATAGAAAAAAATTGATAGTTTATGATATTATTACGGATATTTTGAACCATGGACTTTTGTACTAGTTCAATATGAATATTATAATTTCTTAATTAATTTGGTGTTATTTATTGTTCTATGAAACTTTAGATAATGTTAATATATAGTACAAATATATAATATAATTTTTGTAAAAAAAAAACGCTATTTGGAATAGCTTCCGCTATAGCTACGCTATTCGCTATAGCTTTTTTTGTAGCCTTCCCGCTATGACGCTATAAACGCTATTTAAAACATTGTTCTCAACAATGAATTTTTCTTATTAATAGCTTGGCTTGCGCACCAATTTTTTTTTTTTTAGTTCTGTTCTGTTGTGCGTTAGCTCAATGTGAAAATGAACTTTCCAAAATCGACAGACTAAGAAGTTAGCATTTCCTCTCCCGACGTCATTTGTTTGCTAGATCACTTCTCTCCTTTATTTTCTGTTTATTTTAATCGTTATTTTGAATGGTTTCTTAAATTAGGAAATAATTTAAAGAAGGGTTTAGTTATTTGTTAATTTTTTTGTTTTGTATAGGCGAAATGAGTAGCCAAAATAGTCGTTACTCATTAGATCCTTATTGCAATAGATGTCTTAAGCCGACTGTTGTGATGCTTTAGATGACCAGAAAGAATCTGGGAAGGAAATTTTATACATGTCCAGAATGTAATCAATGGATGGGATGGTGTGACAACACTGCCAATTTAACTAACGTAAGTTTAAATTCTCATATGCAACATTGCAGACAAGTTGCAAGATATCGAAATGAGACAGAAGTATCTTCGATTCTCAAGAAACAGCTAGTAGTATTAATTGTACTTTGTATGTTGATGCTTGTGATATGTTTTTTAATTGTTGTGTTATTGCTTCATGTGAAGTAGTGGATTACTTTGTATCGTAGTGAGATAAGTCACAAGCTGTCCAACAACATGCAAAACATGTTCTGAAAATTAAATCATGTTTCAAACCCAAGATTTCGGCATTGTATGAAAGAAAAATGACAGTGCATTGTTGTTTAATCTCTTACACAAACTCCCTTTGAATTAAGTTGTGGTTTGCAAAAGAGTTTAAACAACAATGTAAGTCCATTGTTATGTGTCCATTTTTACACTACCTTAAGCTTGAGTTTAAAATATGATTTAATTTTCAAAACATGCATGTTTTGCAAGTTGTTGGACAGCTTGTGATAAAGTTCATTTTCTTTTGATTTTACTATATTTTATTTGACACTTTACAATAACATATTTTTTCTTAGTTAGGTTCCAAAGAAATGGGTCAAACTAACTTTCAACTAATAAAACAAGTTCTTAAAATTAAATCATGTTTTGAACCCAGTTTTTGGCGGTGTATGAATGGCATGTGACAGTGCATTGTTGTTTAATTTCTTACACAAACCCCCTTTTAATAAGATGTGGTTTGCGAAAGAATTTAAACAACAACATAAGTCCACTGTCACATGTCCATTTCTACATTGCAAAAAACTTGGGACTAAAACATGATTTAGTTTTCAGAAAATATTTTATTAGTTGAAAGTTAATTAGTTTTACCCATTCCTTTGGAACCTAACCAAGATAAAGCATGTTCTTGTAAGGTGTCAAATAAAATATAGTGAATTTAATAAAATCAAAAGAAATTGTTGAATATGATGTGTTGTAATTGTTGTGTTATAATTGTAAATAAGGAGATGAATTTTATGGATGTTTATTTGAGTAGATAACTTAGTTTATGTTGTTTGCACAACTCAGTAATGTTATGTGGATTAATTGCATAACTAGATAAATTAGGGAATATTGCTTGCATGTACAATTCGATCGATGTTGTCAAACTCCACGTATTGAATTAGTAAAGGTAAAAACAATAAAATTGGCAATACAAATTAAGTAATTTCTAAATATAAAGCAATTTCTAAGAAATATCAATGTAGGGCAAAGTTTGCTGAATTCGTATCCTCTGCATTAATCAAAAGAGAATAATTTGAGTTAATGCATCTCGGCCATTCGATCTGTTTTAAGATTGGTGCGGACTACATCTGCACTAATATTAATGCAAATGATATGCATTCAAGTTTGCTATACTATTGGTATTTATCCGCATAACGCCATCGGTGTAACTACTGAGCAGATGGGATAATGCTCCGATGACATTCTAGTTAAGGGTTTCAATATATATATCCAACAACACAGAAGTGTTCTAGCACTTTCGAAATGGGCATCTTTAGCTAGTTTTCTCCGTCGCCACTCTGTCTCTAATCACTTATCGGCTGCCACCTCAATACAACACCGAGCACTCGATCTCTGTCATTGAAGGTTTACGCATCTGATTCTGTGTTTATATCTTTCTAGGGTTTTCTAGTTAGGGTTTAGCATTATGGGGTTTTTAGGGACAATATAGTTCTAGGGTTTAGGGCTTAGTTTTATATCTTTAGTTTTTTTAAGTGTTTTTTCAGCATTTGTAGTTTTGGAGTTTCCATACTCTTTGATTTGTAATTTAATTTCAGCAATGTCGTTCCAATCATGCCGCACTCTTCAGAACCTGCAGCGAAGAGGGAAAGGACCCTAGGTGTTACGGGGATGGTACGAAAAATCTAAGAAGAATCACTCCACAACGAATTCAGATTACCACCGACCGTGCTGCTAGTTTGGATGTAAGGGTAAAATTCTCTAATTTGGCATTTTATTGATTTTTAAATCTTCAATAACATGAAATATGCAAGAACGACATTGCCTTTACATCCAATCACATATATTTCATTTTTTGAAGATTTGCATCTAGCAAAACCTGTTAGGAGGAATGCAAGAAGAGCAAGGGATTGGATATTAGCTAGAGCAAAGCCAAATGCAGCTATAAAGAGGATTATTGCAGCAACTGATGTTCTTTCATATGTCATGCACTGCGAGATGCCTATCCAAGAAGCTAGCACCTTGAACTGCAAGTCTGGTAATGCACTTGACTGAATAACTTAGTGTTTTTTAATAAGCTGTTATCTGACACGATAGGGATACCCCTATATGTACATGATAGGGATACCCATATATGTACATGATAGGGGCCTGCTGATGTGATTAATGAGATGGCCAATAAGATGACTAATAAATTGGTGCTATCGAGACAACCAATACCTGTAAGAATACGGGGTCGGGTCCTGCTTATAGATCAGGAGGCATTGGACGAACTGGACCTGGAATTCCAACTAATGTATGACAGATATCTTGCGACGCCATTATCTGAAGGAGGAGGCTTCTGCTACTATATCGGGCCAGGAGTGTTTCGGGATGAGGCTTTTATGTAACAGTGGGTTTCACAGATCTCCGAAATCTTATGACTTATAACAAGATCGACGTCTCTATTATCCAAGTAGTTAGTATTGTGATCTAGAAGCCAACCATAGGATGATTGTTTTCTAAGTTTTGTTCATGTAATTGAATGATATGTTTATCATTTTGTTCCTTGAGTATTTTATTACTTATAGATCATTCAGGTTGAGGACTTGGAATTGTGGAACTCTATACAGGAGTTAATAAATACTCTAAAATGTCTCTAATATTGGTAATTAACAAGGAACATGAATTACCAGCATAAGATTAGCATTTGGATAAGATGATGATCATGTTCTGCAGATCATATGACAAGGGGTTGTCAATCTAATCAAATGGATACCTGATGGAGATCAGGGGATTGGACGTGACCAAAATAAAACATTTAATATGGATTGTGTTGTGTTATTAATGTTTTATTTGTGTTTTGAATTCTAAGGTATGAGATGATTGTTTCTCTCACATGATAATACATATTCGTGAGTATTATCCAACGCTGTCAGTAACTGGCAGTTATACAGATTCTATCTCAGTATGTATCTCTCATGTGGAGGGATAGTAATTATCAAGAATATCAATGTCCCTCATGTAAATGAGTGATGATATCACTGGGCCCCTTGATGAAATAATACAAGTATGTGCACATATGATTAAGGAGTTAATCATAATTACTGAATTATTTTGGAATCAAGAAATGAGTAGATTTGCAAGGATGACACATTCCTACCTTGGATCTATTCATGATATCATGAGACATGAAATTGGCACGAGGCAATTGTTCTTAGGGATCATGATACAGTATGGTACTTATCATCTGTGTTATTTGGGTAACTACAATGCATATTGCTAGGTGCCGCTTGTAGTTTATGGAATCGAAAGGAGTTTCAGATTTCATTGCCATTTGACATAGATCTCACAGGGTCACACCAATAAGAAGTTAATTAGAAATGCTCCTTAATTTATTTGACATGTATGACATGATAAATACATTGGTTTCTCCACCAGAACATGAGAAATATAATTATTTGGCATAATTATATGATACTACAATTAATTAGATTAATTGTATTAATTCAAATAAGAAAAAATAGAACTTGGCCCAATAAATAAAGTTCAATGACTGTTGTTAATTGTGGCTCATGTTTGTGAATTGTTTTCTTAATAACTATCACGTTTTCTGAAAACTGCTGCGCAGTGTTTCTTATTTTGACCATATCTCACTCATACGAAGTCGGTTTTGAGTGTTCTATATCTTTCTAGAAATGTAAGAGAAAGATCTAGAACTTTGCCTCTCTGGAGGAAAGCCAAAATCGAATTAAATCGTGGTAAAAAACGTGGTAGAGAAAAATTCTATATATACTTTCCCTCTCATTTGCTATATATACTTTTCCTCTCATTCCTTTTGAGTGTGATTTCGTTTTTAGAGAAAAATTCTACCAATAACTCTCTCTTTCTCTTTTGTTTTATATCTCATGTGTTGAGAACCCACAAACCCTAAAAGATCAAGATCTAGTTCTCTTGAATGATAGGGATTATGGAGCAACCAAGTTAGTACTCGCTAGCAAGAGGAATATTTGGTTTCTAATTAATTTCTTGGTGGATACCGTGGAGAACTTCTACTTTGGAGTCTCATCTTGGTGCAAGGCATTCTAGGTGACACACACATCAACCACTAAGGCGCTGCAAAGCATCAACCACCATTAGCATCAATAAGGAGGTGGAGGATACAACCCTACATCTCAAGGACCTTCCTTTCTTGGTTAGAGACAAGAAACAAAAGGTATGATATTTGATGATTTGGAAATTGATTTTGGTTTGATTTCAATCGCACATGATGATTTCTTTTGGTACTTTTCTTGTCAAAAATTTTAAAATTCCGCTGCCTTAAGTACCATAAAACCCAACAGTTTGGATAATGTGAGTATTTATTATTATAAACAGAGATATTATTTTTACAATTAACTCGTTTATGTTATTCTGACACTGACTATTTTCAGGTATGCATGAAGCCAGTTCCTGAAGGTGCCCAAAATAATGTTGACATTGGTTTCCTAGACCCCAGTCCGCTTAGCGCCACATCTACTAAATATGCTGGTGAACAATCCCTTTCGTACTTGGCCGATACCTTGCTAAAGTTTCAGGATAAGAGTCTTATATTCTTACCATGCCACGAAGCTGGGTAATCTGCTAATTCAACTCATGTTTATTGTCTATTTTTAACAAGTTTGCATTGATTTATTATTTTATTACTTATATTGTAGAGCATGTTGGAAGCTTCTCGTTATATATTGTTCCTCTATTACAGTAGTAAGCACAATACTCATAATTTAAAATGCAAAATACTAACCTGGCCTACTTCTAGATACTATATACTGACCTTTTAGGGCTTATAAGTCATACATACACCGGAGAGATCGGCACATACTGGGGAGAAGAGCACTGGAGGTCAGAATGTTTCAAGTAAGAAATATTTTAATTGAGTATTTCATTGCAACTTATTTCAAGATATTTTGTGCTTTATCAAATCAAGTATATATTATGTTGGTGGGAATCCCATAAAAAAAATTTACAAACGGAAACCCAAAACTCCAAAATCTTGTAATGTTTTTTCTTATGCAAATCTTCATTTTTAAAATGTTTGTTAATAAAATGTGTATAAGAACACGCAGAATGAATCAGTAAAATATAGCTCTAAACCATAAAAATGCCATTCCATCGAACAAATCGAAATGACCAGTGAAGTGGAATGCAAAATGTTCCTCGCAAATCCGGCAAGCTAGGAGTCCGAATCTGCTGCGATTCCGAGATGGATCGCAGAATTCTAAATTCCGAGATCAATGGTTCAAATTTTTCCGTGCGCGGATCTCAGAAACGTTCTTGAAAAAGTAAATTTTCATGCACGCATCTCAAGAAAGACCAACAGTTGAGATGGGATCGCAGGGTCCTGTGATTCTCCGAAAATCACAGCAGATTTATTTTCGCAAGCTAGCTTACCATTTACCAATCATAAATTTTGTCTGTTTGTACGACGCACATGGGAAAATGCATGACCAACATGCATATTATTACAATATATAAAGGCTGCCGCCTTCTACTCTCTGTAATAGCACTTTACTCGCAAATTAAAGCATGGCCCCTATTTTTGTATTTGCTACCAAGTACCAATTACACGGGACCTAGATCTAGGCCTGGCCTTCTCCAAACATAAAATAAATACGCTCTATTATAATTAAGGTGGAAGCATCGATAGTGAGTTGTAAAACCTTGGCAGCTGTTGTCAAGAATTTCAGAAAGAAACCAGAGAGAGAGAAGGATCGAGTTGAGATGGGGAGGAGGCCTTGCTGCATGAAAGAAGGGCTCAATCGTGGTGCATGGTCGGCCAAAGAGGATGCGATACTGGCAGAGTATATTAAGATCCACGGCGAGGGGAAATGGAGAGATCTACCTAAAAGAGCCGGTATGGAAAGTACATGATTAAACTTATTTTGATATATCTCTGGTAATGACACTGGAATTCTAGAACTATATATATATAGTATAATTAACTGACAACTAATGTTATTTTTAGGTTTGAAGAGATGTGGCAAGAGTTGCCGTCTTCGATGGTTAAACTACTTGCGGCCCGATATCAAGAGAGGTAACATTTCAGATGATGAAGAGGCCCTTATCATTAAGCTACACAAGCTCCTTGGAAACCGGTTTGTATGAACTTATTACCAAAAAATTTCAAACTATAATGCCACTGATTAAGAAAACCAACATTTTTCAGTTGTTAACCAAAAAAAAGATAACCAACACATTTTCAAATTCTTCTGTACATGCCTCTAGTTGTTTTTTCAGTTTTGCTATCTGTGGTTCATAGTGATAGTCGCCACTTTGCAATCACATTGTTTACTTACCAGAACAAATTAAATTATCAAAATTTATCAGGAAATTTGTTAAGTAGATCATTATTTCAACTTTTGTGCTATAGATGGTCACTCATAGCTGGTAGATTACCAGGGCGAACAGACAATGAAATCAAGAATTACTGGAACACAAATCTCAGCAAGAAAATCAGGCCCCAACAGCCCTCAGAGAAAAATGTTAATGGCGAAAACGACAAGTCAGCATCATCAAACTCGGAACCCCAAAAGGTCATAAAAACCAAAGCATTAAGATGCACCAAGGTCTACATTCTGCCACCACAAGCCGATATGAAAGCAAATAGTGCGGACAACATCGCCGGCCTGCAAGGCATTGATAGTATTTCCTCACCTTTCTCTCTCCCTTTGGATTTGAATATTGAAGAACTGATGAGTAGTTTGCATGACAACAATCTGTTTAACCTTGTTGATACAAATGTTGATGATTGTGACCAAGTGGGTTCTGCTTCGACCCGCTGGTTAGGGGAAGCCATGCAAGAGGAGTGGAGAGAAGGGGACCCGCTTGAAAGTGATCTAGTTTCGGAAATGAGGGATTTGGCCTCTTTGCTGGATTGTGAAGAGGAACGGCAACAATGTTCAACCAATTAATTGATCCAAGCTGCAAATTAATGTGGAAGCTAAGTCATTGAAGATGAAATTGTTGGAATATTTTTCAATAATTTATTAAATGAGTGCTTTAAATAAATATAGAATTTTCAATTCTAAGTAATATAAATTAATGAAGTAAATATGTATAATTTACTTGAACATTTTTTTTGGGGGGGAATTTCAGGTATATCCATCAAAAGTTTCAATATTACATATTTGTTCCTCCAAAATTAGTAATTACATTTTATCATTGAAAATTGTAGAAACTCATATATTTGTCCAATCTAACTCTATAACATATCAAATATCTCAAAAAATAATTAAATAATATTTTAAAACTTTAAAATTAATTTTATAATATTAATTAATAATATATTGACCATTATGCCCCTTCGTTTCCGTCTTTTTTGTCCGCCTAAGTTTTCTTCTCTCTAAGATGTCAAATCTCTCGCCTCTCTCTCCAAACGAAGATGGAAAAATTAAAGCAGCGAGGGGTGACAAAAATTTATGAGAGGGGAGGCGACGAGGGAAGACGGGGAGAAATCTGTGATTTGGCACATTTGGAGAGAGAGGCTGGAGGTTTGGCGCTTTAAAGAGAAGAGAACTCAGGCAGACTAAAAAGACAGAAACGAAGGGTATAATGGTCAACATATTCTTAATTAATATTGTAAAATAAATTTTAAAGTTTTAAAAAATATTATTTAATTATTTTTGGTGATGTTTGATATATTATAGAGTTAGATTGGACAAATATGTGAGTTTGTACAATTTTCAAGGATAAATATGTAATTATTGATTTTGGAGGGATAAATACATAATATTAAAACTTTTGAGGGATATACATGAAATTCTCCCTTTTTTGTAAGAAACAATATAGTTGTAGACAAGTTTGAATTCCAAAGTAATTTAAATAAATAAAATTAAATAGTTTTGAGACATGAAAGTCTGCTTCCTCCGGAATGCATTCATTATATGTTCTGAGATATATTCCTAAAAGCGTGCTACCTTTGAATTTCATTATTAATAAATGATATAAATAAAAAAAAAATCGGTTTCATCTCATCTACTAGTCTAGTTACATGGGTCGCGATTAGAAAAGAAAAAACGTGGCGTGACGTGACTAAAATGGTAGATGACAATTACATTACGTGTGGTTCGTGTGATCTGACTGATCGTGTTTAATTATTGTTTTCAAGTTTAACTTAATTCAAAGAAAATAATAACAGAATGTACTTAACTGGTACAAAATAAAGTATAATTAAAAAAGAATGTTAAAAAAAATTGACATTTAACCATCCTACTATTTTTCAAAGTTTTGAAATTCTCTTTGAGGAATTTAACTATATATTTATTTTAGTATTGTTAAGTTTCAAAAGTTTATATATAAAATGGACATCCCCATTTTGTTCAGTTCGATCACTACTTGGTCATCTTTCTCATCCTTTCTAGCTAGCTTGGGTCAGACACATGACTATTAATCTTAATAGTGTTAATTAATTGAGTTAATTAGTGGTTCTTTAAAGCTCGAATGGGTTACAGGTCCTACAAATATTCTCACCTCTGTAGGTGATATAGACACACAAAGATGAATGCAAAAAAATTAAAAATGAAATAATAATATAGACACAGAAAGCGAGTGAAAAAGGAAAAGAAGAGTATATATATTGGTGATTGGTCTTTCATTTTCTACTATAAAGAAGTTAAACAAGTTTTATTTATTTTTACATATTTTAAAATAATATATATCATTGGATATTACGGTACTAGCTAGCTTTTCTCAATTAGTTACCATATCCGAGATCCATGACAGCCTTGCTAAAGAGGAGAATCGATGTATTTGCTCGAGGTTGAATATTGACAGCGTTGCTAAAGAGGAGATCTATGTAAATGCTCGAGGTTGAATATTGACAGCGTTGCTGAAGAGGAGATCAAAGTAAATGCTCTAGTTTGAATATTGAAGATGAGACGGAGTTAGACTTTCGAACTATAATGATCAAATATTTATAACGGTCAATCATATTAAATATTTTTCATAGTGAATTAATAAAGCTAAATTTTATAATTTTCAAGACATTTTACTCTAAAATAGTAAATTAAAAATCACATATAAATATAAAATAAGTTACAAACATAGAGAGTAATTGACTCCATATATGTCTCTTTCTTCCATCTTCCACTGTTGCAGATGAATAAGCGATTAACTCTACACGAGAGAATGTTAGGTTTAATTAATCGCTTAGCATGCACGCTTAAATATAATCCATACTTATCTCAAACTTAATTATTTATTTAAATTTTATTCAAGTTAGATCATACAAATTTAGTTGATTAATTTATAGAAGTTTAATTTACAAATTTCTATATATATTTATTTTCAAGCTCTCATTTAATAAATTATTGGAAAGTATCTAACAGTAATAAAATTCGTTCCGTGCTAAGTAATCATAATCATAATCATAATCATTATTATCTCTGACTTGACTGAGTTGATATGAAAGGTAGTTTATGAAAGCATATGTGTGGATCCTCTGACAGTCTGACCCATTTGGTGCTGCAGCTGCAGCCTACAGCCACAGGGCAACACTCTGTGGCATTAATTGTTAATGCATTTCTACGCCCAGGATGTATTCAGTCCTTTTTTGTTTGGGAATTTACATAAAACTTTTATTTAATTTGATAGATCTTACGGTGTGCACAACGCTCTCGCTAACAAATATATTGTATTGGCGGTACTATAAATGGGATGTTGATCTAATAATTAGAACAACAAAAATATGTTTTATACACAAACACTATTAATTTGTAAAATTAATTAATTCTTAGACAAAAATACATACTACAATAAAAAAAGTTCGACATACTTTTTTAGCCCATAATTTTTTGACTACGAAGTTCCAAATTTGATAAATTGTGATATTTACATACAGAAAATTTCAATTTTCATTCTAATATATTTTTTATGATATTATATTGTTCGAAACTTTTTAACCATTTTATTCTACAACTGCTAATATTGAAATGAAATAATTTATGAGAAGGAATTCAATTACAACATTCTATAATTACAACGTTTTACAACACTATTTTTCAAAGTCCAAACAATCGATCCAAACTGTTTAACATGATCTCTATATTAAAATGTGCTTGGAGATCAATTTTTTTTACATTTTTCTTAATTTTGTTTTACTATTTCTCAAGTATTTTACAAAATTGTTGTTTTCAAACTATTGAATTTTGTACCCATCTTAATAAATAGTAAAAAAAATCAAAAAAAATGTAAAATTTGATTTCGAAGTACATTTTTATATAGAGGTCATGTTGAACAATTTGGATCGACTGATTGAACTTTGAAATGTCGTATTGTAAGATGTTGTAACTATATAATATTGTAAGTAAATTTCTTCTCATAATTTATTCAATGCATGAGAACGATTCGAAATAAATATAGGCTTGATAAATTTGTGATATTTATATACAAAAAGTACCAATTTTCGTATCGAAACACGTGTAATAATCTAAAAAAAATCCAATATAAAGCACGGGGTCCAACCCTGTTATATTTTTGAATGCTTGTGGTTAAATAGGTGTTTTAATTAAGATAAACAGATACTTAAAACATCTACAACATTATTCATCATTACTGCACACGGACTCGATCTATCCAATATGGTCATAAAGGAACACTATATTACTGCAATCCATTACTGCGCACCGACTCTACGTACGTACTTGAAACATCTACAACATTTATTCAACATTATTCAACATTATTCATAAGTTAAAGTTGGTCACAAAGGAACATCTTAAATGCAAATTCATGAAGTGAGTTATTATATATAAACTAAAAAAACAAAGGGAAAACACTATATTCGGTATAAGTGAAGCCTCAACATATATATTTACAGTAAACGTAGATTCAAATGCAAGTGGGCTTAGATACAGTGATTGCCCCTCATTTCATTCATCATTACTGCGCACTGACTCTACTGATTGTTTTTATATTTCGTAATTAAAAACAATAATAATAATAATAATTAAAGAGGTTGATGACATGTGTTTTTGCAAAAACAACATAAGTATTAAATTGGGGATTCGGTACACTCCAGATTCCCCGATATTTTTATTAAATATCCAAAATTTAATACAAATTCTCCAAACCAAATGCCTACTGTTAAATTTTACATTTTGTACTTTCTTACGGTTAAATTTCCTTTCTTTCTTTTATTAATTTTATTTTCTTCTGTTTTTCTTTATGCGCTACTTTCTTTTAATAACTCAGCACTCATGAGTTATATTTTATGTATGCTTTCAAGTTACAAGTCTCTTGTAACAGTTATCAATGAAATCAAATAGGGGCTTGACCTCCATTTTTACTCAAAAAAAAAAAGAGGCAATTTTTTTGTAGATATTAAATAGTTTGATAGCTTGACTTCTAATCTTTTATTAAAAGAAAAATAGAAAAGAATAAGTTCCATAAAGATTGCAAAATTAAATTGTATTAACAACCCAATACTAAAAAAATAAACTTTCCATCTATTAACGAAGGGGAGAAAAATTAGGGAATTGCCGAGAAGGTGTTTGATAACATGCTTCAGAGAAAAATCAGGCCGAAGTGTTGAATGCCATTATCAATGATGTTGTCCGATTAAAGATTGCTAGTTAACTTGTGCGCTGCTTTAAGAATTACTACAATACACGTACGTAATTGACATCTTATATGTCCTCACAACAACCATGAGATTAGCACCTTCCATGTTCAATTGTTCAGTGGACCCAATGAACAACTCCAGACCAGATGCGGTGTTTTGATTGGGGGCGATTTGATGAGAGGAACTGACAGACAGCAACAGTAAAAGAGAAAGAGAGATGTAACTGGAGTTTGAAAGAAACTGAGACATAGATAACAGATAAGTGCTATTGAAAAAGTAGGCCCGTAAGAAACAGAGAACAAATATATTTTCACATTACATCACGTGACAAATTAAATTATCTTGTACTAAATTAAATATAAAAGCTCGGCCCAATTTGGCCCAATTAAATTGTTTGACTAAACCCTAACATTATTTCATTCGCCTCTTAAAGCGCCGTTCTCTTCCGATTTCGTCGGAATTACGCGACTTCCTTCCTCTATTGCTGAGTTTAAATTCTTTTCTTTATTTTAATTTCCTTCCTTAGAAGGTTGTGCGAGTTCTATTTGTGGCTCAATTGCAGTACCTATATATTGACATTGTATTATGGGATTGTTCAATTGATTTTCTCTACGATTTATATTACTTTCCGATTCTCTGGTTAGGATTTATACAAACATTTCCATTGTACTTGCAGAGATATCTTTAATTTTATAACTTCAAGTAAAATATTGAGCACCTGATTTAGTCCCATCTGCGCCTTTGTATGCTTTTGGGGGTTGTAATGGTGCTAATAGCGATTCTGTTGGAGTTTGTCAGGCTTCAAGTATTCTCGTTTGTATGCTTGAAGTTTGGAATATTCTTCAAACATTTATCTAATTCTCACTTTTACTGCGAAACTACACATGCTTTGTCGATTTTAGGTTTTACTTGGGTGTTTTGCGAAGGTGGTACTAATGATTTTACTGAGCAAATGAAGAAGCGATATTCTAAATTGAGCTTCGCCAATGATTTAATCACAATCGAGCTTTTTAAAACTGATGCTCAGTTATACATTGGGTAAATTTTGGTGGGTTTGGGTTTGGGTTTGGATTTGGGTTGTTCGTACTTTTGATCTTTCACAGAGATGGTAATATCTGGCAGGTTAAAAGGTTGGTAAAATGTTTTATTTTATTCTCAAACAGAGTTTGGACCATGTTGAACCTGTTAGAGTGTTGAGATCACCCAATCTAAGAGATATCCTTCATCAGTTAAATTTTGTTATTTTCACAAAACAATGAGCTCTGTATTTGTAGAAATGAATGTGTGTTGGGAGATTAAAAGTTCAAGTTGCCTCGCATTAATGCTCATATTTTCTATAACTAAGTTTCTTTTTAGTTTTAAAATTTCAATCAGATATAAATAATTTAGGTCCTAACTTAAAATAACTTAATTTTTTTTTAAATTGAGCCTTCCTCATGCATGTTGTTTTCTCTAACTTGCTCTTATGTATGAATTTGGGTTATTGTATGTCAGCACTGTGTCAGTTCATGATGTACCGATTGGTACCGAAAATTTAGCTGGTTCGAAAGGGCTGGTCCCGGACTTGGCTGTTGGCGCTCAGAGCTCAGATTGAACTTGTGTTGATCCAGTCGGGTTGGCTTGTCATATCACGTGATGTATTGCAAGCCTTGGTTCCTAGGTTGAGATTGACTGTGCTTTATCGCTTTTCTGGTACTATGTTGCAATTATCTGCCATTTTACTTGGGTCATGTTTTATTCGCCGAGTTCTCTAAAAGGGGTTTATAAAGAAAAATCTCCGAGAGGTACAAACACAACAGATTATATTCGATATGAATTATATAATTCTTATCTTATTTTTTTCTCAACATACCGTATCAAACATGTTATTATAATATAAATTGAAAATATTATTCTAATCAAAATTATATGAGCAAAGCTAGGGTGTAATGTGCTCACCAAGGGAGTTTGGTGAACACAACTCCAAAAGCATATCGAATCGACTTCAAACAACGAATTCAAACTGTTGAAATTCATATATTTTATGAGTGATGCATGTATATGCAAAATTTTGAAAGTTTTGAATTCATTTGCTACAAGATCAAGCGATCAAATATTCAATATTTTGGAGCAGATTTTAATATTAAATATAATTATAATTTTCAATATTTTATTTTCTATATTTTTATCTCACATTCAATATTTTGGAGTAGATTTTAATTTTTATTATAATGATAAATTATGTGAGATGTTTAAGAAATTATAATTATATTTAAACTTAAAGTGTTTCTCAAATTCTTGTGAGTTGCGACATGTACCCGTTTTGGATCTGGACTCGATAATCCATAAACAAGTTATGGGTACATATTTACCCGAAATTGAAATACTAGACTCGAAATATTTACGGATAGATAGGTATTCGTATCGGGACCCAATCCGATTTGAAACAAATAAGTATATAGATCAAAATTCGGACCCGAACACTTTTAGAATACGGATACAAATATAATAGTATCCGGACCCTACCCAATACGATAGCACCTCTAATTAAGGGCTGGACTAAAACAAATATAGCAGTCCTGTTCGTTTGTGCTGAACTGCTCATAGCCGACGAATAAGAGGCCAGGCCCAGCCCACTCAAATGGAACTACCTGGTCTGCTGGTGCCTATGATTAGATCGTTAGTTATTCACTTACCAGGAGAGCTTTTTAGCCCACTATAACAATTGGAAGCCGAACACGCTGCCTCCCTTCATAAGCTAGAGGGGGCAAAAGTTGCAATCTACACCTTATAATTGTTTGCTTTTTTATCTCAAGAAAGGAAAAGAAAGAAAACACAGAGTAAGTTTTTTAATTAATGCGATTTTATTTTGTACACCTCAAATAATTATTCTTTGTACCACTATTGTAAGGTCCATCATTGCATATCCCACTTCAACGAAGCGCACAAGATCAACAAAATGGATTGATTTTCTAATTTCTTTTGTTAATCATTGTGTAAGCCATCCCTCTTTTGTGCAGCAAGGGAGCATTCCTGTCCCAAATTACCTCCTAGATTAGTCCTAGATTAGGTGAAGATTTGATCAAATCTCCAAATTAACCATGAAGCCAGTAAAAGGACAATCGATTAATTTTGTGAAGCGGCAGATTACATGATGTTTCCCCTTCTATGTTGCAGGGTTGGTGGCCAACATGGCAATATACATAAACACAAGTGGAGGTAGGGATAATTAACTCTTTCGTAGTTACTACCACTATCCAAACTCCAATTCAACCACAATCTTCCAAAGTAGTATTTTAGGATATCAATTTTGTTTTTTCACGACAATAATTTTGGGTGATGTTCTTGTCGGCAGACAATTTAGGAACCACCGTATAACCGGTAGTATAACCTTATTAATTTTTATTTTCTGCTTTGTTTCTAAATTTATTTTTATTTTTACATTTTTCAACTCAATAAGTACTGTAGTCTTTCTTTCCATGAACATTATATTGAAGTGTATTTGCAGTTATATTTTTTTTTTCTTTAGTGGTACTGTCTAATATTATATGACGATTGTTCTATAATTTTTTTATGTCAAAAGTTGTGGTAGCTTTTCTATTCATTAGTATTTTAAAATTTAAAAATAAAAATAAAATAAAATTGTTCAAGTTATTTTTTAAGGGTAGCGGTGTAAACAGAGTGAATTCGGAGCGGATAATGCTATTATCAAATTCATATTCACATTTTAATGAGTGGATACGAATACGAATACATATAGTAAACATATAGTAAAACTTAAAATCAAATCCACCTTAAACGGATACGAATACAGAGCGGATAATCCACGAATAAGAATTCAAATAGAGATACGAAAATAATTGCCGGATAATTATGTCACGTAAACTTTAAGATATGAATATCATTAAGAAAACTAAAAAGAAAATAAGAAAAACAAATTTATGAATAAGAAACATTAGTCCCACATTGCTATTAAAGATCCATTAAAATAACGGCTTCCATTAAAATAGCAACTTGTCACAAACAATGGAATAGCACTTTAGTGCGTCTGCCAAGAATCTAATAAAAAAAAAAAAATCAGCGGAATAGCAATGGAATGGTCCAAACCGGAGCATTAGTCTCATTAGTGCCACAGGTTTTAATAAGCAAATACAGAGCGGTATATAAAGCCTTTGAGGCTTTCGTAGGTCTTGGAGTAAGCGGAGAAATGAGAGAGAAATTATGGAAACGCGAAACATTTTTTTTTTTTTTTGATAAAAGCGGATATCCGCTCTAACCCGTTTAATTATCCGTTTTCGAATCCGAGTTTTTTTTTTAAATCTGATAAGTATCCGAATTCGTGAATTATCCACTCCATTCAAAACGGATACAGATACGGAGCGATTCGGACCGGATAATCTGGACCCGTTTACACCCTTATTTACGAGAGTTGCATTCATGCAAAATTTTATAATTTTTAGAGTTCACTTTGTTGAATATCAATAATTTATAAAATAAATGAATCGAGTTAACTTAGCAGATAAATTTTAGTGCATTTATTGTGAGAACTCCTGATCTTGTGCAAAGCAAATTTAGAAAGCTATGAAACTTTTTATGGGTGCATCTCCAGTAAGGCTATCAATGGACCGTGATACATAATTAATCTCCAGTAAGGCTATCAATTAAAATGTCTAAATATAATTATGAATGTTTTATTTTTCACATACATAACATAACACAAATAACTATACTTATTTTATATTATAAACGTATATTTATATTAAGAATAATTACGTTAACTAAATTGATTTACAAGATTAATTATGATTAAATATTTTTAAATGTACGTGACACATTTAACTGCGGAACAACTCAAATTATGTTTAGTATAACAAAATAACATTACTGGTCATATCCTAACAGATTTCGAATTTGTATCGTGCAAGATTCAAATTACAAAATCAACAAAGTGAATTATTTTTTGAGATTCACGTGTCAATCTAATAAATTATCGAATATATTTTCAAGATTGATATGCAGATACATTCACGTGGATTCAATTCTTCAGTATAGATCAGTGTTATCAAAATCGGACTGGACCGGCGGCTTAACGAAAAAAAATCAGAACCGGTTACCTATCCGGTTTGATTCTATTGAAGGATTTTTTCTGTAATTGAACCGGAAAAATCTAATCAATTAACAGATTTTTATTGAAAAACCGAAAACCAATTTTTAGAAAAAAAAAAAAAAAACAGGTTTATGCATGTTCTATTTTTTTCAGGTACATCCACTGAGAAAGAGAGAGAGTAATAGCCTCATATTACATGTTCCCAAACTAGATGTGAATGTGTGTAATTTTTTAAAGCTAGTTAACAACATATATATTTTTTTTAATCTCATTTAATTTTTCACAAGGTCCCTCATATTTTAAATATTATAGAGACTTAATCCAGTATAGCATACTATATAATTATTCATAATACATATAATAATGTAGAGTTAGGCTATATAGTGTCAACCTATACTATGTACTTTTGAGTCATTGGATCTGCATTTAGATTAGTGTTTGATGAAGGCGCTGATTCAGACTAACAGAGACGAACGAAGATTTCAATTAGACTTTCTCTGTTACGATATTTTTTGCAGAAGCCCCACGCCCCATCCGATCTGAAATTAATCCTATTACAACAATCTACTGACAATTGGACTTTGCATTAGAATCTCTAATTCATGTTCCTTTTAGCCCCACACCGAATCCATGAAAGAAGCACAACACTTTTTGGATTTGTTTTAGGAGTTGGGATGAGTCATCAAACCCCTAACAACATCATATTGGCGCCCATTGAAAAGCAAGAGAGGAAAATTAAAGAAAATTGAAGGAAATGGAAAAATGCTTTGACCTCATTTGAGGTTGAGGATCATGCCCGCTATTATTAAAGCTTTTATCTTGGAAATTATAACTAAAAAGCTAAGGTTTCTGTCAAAGTTTGGTTAAGTGGTTTCTCTAAATTTACCTTATTATCCTTTATATTAATTTAATTTATATTAATATTATGAGCATATAATCATGGGCGGATCTAGATATAACAAAGGGACTGCTTAGCTACTTTTATGACTTCAAAATTTTTAATTATGTATATTAAAATTTAATTTAATTTATTTTTTTTAAAAATTTTATAATTCAGCCCTTCTTATAAAATGCTAAATGTATCCTAGTAGCTTAGCAGTTAGAATTTCATTTAATTGTCATAGAGATTTAAATTCAAATTACAGCGATCATACATTATTTATTTATGTTTCAGTCCCTTGTCTAAATTTTCTAGTTCCGCCACTGCTTATAGTCCTAGCCTTTATACATGTTCATTGTAGAATGAACCGTTGAATTAATCATCACTACAACTTGTATAACACGTGTGCATCGGGAGCAGGGTTTCCAATAAGCATCAGTATGAAATTAGTCCGATGTTCCACTTAAACCATCTAATTTGCATTGGAATTACTGAGAAAAACTTTATATATTCACTAATCTCAATTATTCTTTGAATCTAAACTGTCTGTGTGAATTTCGATGCGAATTAGATGATTAAATCAAACATCAGATGGATTTTGGTCCAATGCTCGTTGAAAGCCCTCCTCTATGGGACTTCTTAATTACATGGCAAAATTGTAGAAATTATAGGGGGAGGATATATATAATTCAAGGAGGGACAGAATGGTAAAATTAAAGTGGAGGGAGCCATGACCATGAACCGTTTTTGCGCGCCTGCTGAGAAAGATTAAGAACATAAGGTGGACTGTCCACAATTAAGTTCCCCGCTCTCTCTCAATGGATAGAGGTACATAGTGGATTGTTCCCACGCTCAGCTCCATAGTTACCAGTGGGACCCGCCGTTCTTTCTTCTGAACTTTGTATCTACCCAGGCTGTTCTTAACTCCCAAGTTGCATCTCCTTGTGCAATTTTAGACTGAAGTTTTTTTTTTTTTTGAGAGAAAGAAAGATCCGGATTTCGAATCCACGACCTTTCACACAAAGGGTGTTGATTTTTGCAAGCTCTTGATCTTTTTTTTTCCGTGCATATATAGAGAAAATGATAACTATTATATCTAATAGTTTTATTTTGATATTTAAATTTTACATTTTAAAATTTAAGTTATTGTAGCTTTAAAAATTAAGACATGATAGAGACACAAAAAATTAAAGATATTTTAATCCTTCTCAAAAAAGAATATACTGATATTCAGGAGTAGATCTAAGGTGTCATTAAGCTCACCAAACCCTTTGGTTAGCTTAACTTCAAAACTTATCGGAATAGCTTCAATTAACAAACTCAAACCGTTAAAACCAATCTAATTCACGAGTGAAATGGTTTACATGTTTAACATATAAAATTTTGACTTAATTTAGTAAAAAATCAAGTGGTAACAAAATGAAGAAGATTTATAAGTTAATTTTAATGCGTTGATATTTTAATCATATTTTTATCATTTAACTTTATATTTAATTAATTTAAAAATATTATATATAAATACATCACTTGTAAAGTAAATCAGTTGTTTCAACATTTTAATGATATTGTTAATTAAAGTTAATTTTAAAATTGAATACAAAAAAATTAGATAAGTTTAAAAACACCTTAGTTCTACTTAACACAACTCATTCCACCTTTATTGTGGATTCTTTTGGTTATTATTTAGGACCCCACATAAGAATAAATTTTAGGAACGTACAGGCTCCGGCGTGGCAATTATTTGGCATGTGGAACACCACCGTGCCGACTTGGACAGTCGGGTTCCTTCGTTAATTGGGTTGGGTATGACTGTATAAATTAACCATCCACATATCCCATTATTAATTTATTTGCAACAACGAAATAAATAAAAACTGAAAAATTAAATTATTCATTATATATGTCGACACGTCGTATTGAATATTCCTTTGACGTAAGGCATATTCATTTCATGTACTTCACTACTTCATGTCGTACATGGTACATCCAAAAGAGAAAGTTTTATTTTTTTATTTTATTTTTTATAATGATACGCTTCTTCAGTAGAGAAGATCTTTTATGAAGAACTATGAATAACAATTCAAAGAAGATCGATATCAGACAAGTAGTCTTGTAGTAATTACATAATTTGGATGTAAGTTATGATCATGTGCAATTGCATCAGGGGTATCGATCATAGCAGGGTATCAGCATTCTGGTTAGGGGTGCAAAAGATCAGTCCTATAGTTGAAGTGAGTCGCAGAAAGAATTAGGACCGTTAGATATATATGAACTACATTATTTTATTTATGCACTTGTTAAAAATTATGATATTTCAATTTTGTTGTGTTTGTCATCAAGAGCTTGTAAAAATGTACTGATGTTGATAATTTCTAGACGTTCATTTTTCAACTTTTTAATTTACATAAACATAATCAAAATGTAATATTTTTTTATGAGCACGTAGTGAAAATCATATAGATCAATATAATATAACAGTTTTATTTTGATATTTGTGTTTTAAATTTTGAGTTATTAATGTTTCAAAAATGAAGGCACAGTGGATGCACAAAAAATAAAGGTGTTTGAACCCTCCTCATTTACAAATCTAAATATATTTTCTAGAGCTGTAGATAACCAGATTACAGTAGCCAAAGCACTAGAGGGGGCACATAAATCTAGAATTTAGGAGTTAACTGTTCTTAGAGTAGAGTGGCAACAGTTGGTGGATAAGTTAAACATGGTTGTGATGTGTAGAGATAAATTAGATGTCCTAAAGTGGCTATGGACTCCTAATTGTAAATTCTCTGTAAACTTCTTGTACAAATAGCTTGATTATGGGGGTATAAAAAATGAAGAGTATATATATTACAAGAGGAGGGATCCACTTACAACAAATTTGAGTTACAACAAAGTTACAACATTCATTTTTTTCATTTTCAAAGTCCAAATCGTCGATCCAACCGTTCAACATGATCATCTAAATAAAATGTACTTGCAGATCAAATTTTATATTTTTTTGAATTTTTTTACTATTTATTAAATATTTTACAAAAAATAGCCATACTTAGACCATTGAATTTTGTACCCATCTTAATAAATAGTAAAAAAATTCAAAAAAATATAAAATTTGATCTGCAAGTACATTTTATTTAGATGATCATGTTGAACGGTTGGATCGACGATTTGGACTTTGAAAATGAAAAAAATGAATGTTGTAACTTTGTTGTAACTCAAATTTGTTGTAAGTAGATCCCTCCTCATATTACAATATGGAAATCTAGAATTCCTTTTAAATTAAAATCTTTTTTTATGGTTGATTAAGAAAAATAGAATTCTCACAACGGTGAATCTTAGTAAAAAAAAAGGTTGGCAAGGGGATGTGAATTGTCTTTTTTGTGGGTTATCTGAATGAACTGATCATCTTTTTGTGACTTGCCCTTTTATAATTAGCTGTATATGATCATGGATTGCCGAATTCAATAATTTTCAATTTGCTTATACAAAAGTAGATGAATTGTGGTTGATTGATTCCTCAATTCCCTTAAAAGATAAGCTCTTAGTGGAATTAGTAATTAAGAGGGGCTGTTATTTGAACCATGTAGAGTTAGCTAGGAATAAACTTGCTTTCAAGCTATAAGGGGGTACAGACTAATTAATCCCATAAATATATATAGGAGCTCAAATATTATCTTTAGCTAATTTTTGGGTTAATCTGGGGGTGATGGTTCTAAATTGAAGTTAATATTAATTTTATCTGGTGATGTTTTCAATCTTCCAGTTTAATTTTTGGACTGGCAAGGGGAAGTGAATTTTTGGGTTAATTCTAGGGGTGATAGCTTCATGTTACATGAAGGAACAGAGGAGGAAGAGCTGGAAGAAGGGGGCATTCCTCTTTTGCGTGGAATAGGCCAAGGTGAAGGTTGATAAGGGGATGACACTCGAAGGAATGATGGTTAGGGTTTGCTTGCATTTTGTGTGTTTTGTGGTTTCTAGTTAATATAGCTTTCTGGTCTTGTATTTTGATGTGGAGGTTATGTTCTTTTATTAGCTGTATGTGGTTTATTTTCCTTATGATGTTTAAGATGGACTGCAGTTTGTGTTTTGCATGAGCTATTTTGCTTGTAATAGTTGATCTAGGGATATGTACTAAAGGATTTTCTGAATTTTGATAATATATATGATCGAATTTCACTCTTTTGTCAAAAACACGTACAAGAATTCAATCCTGAATTCTCAAAGGTCTATTATTATTTTTTATTTTTAGAGGAGATGAATAAATAAAATAAAGAACTTCATTTATTTTATTCAATTTAAGAAATATATACCAAGGTTCAACAAAGATCTTTGTTGCATATTATGATGTTTAGACTTGTTTTTTTTATAGCTTTGATCATTCTATAAGACCAGAGGGTTGGTACCAATTTTCTGAACTTGTGATTTTAGTAATAAAAATCGGCGGAGTGTACCCACTCTTATCACAAAAAAAAAAAAAAAAAAAAAAGAGTTAACAAGAGGTATAATTAAAATAATATAAGTCAATTAAGAGGAATTTATGTTGGGTAGAACATAGATTATTGTACTTTGGGCCTACTATTTATGAATTAATATGGTACTGAATTGGAGCGGTGTGACCTGTAGAGATAATAAATAGTACTTGATGGAAAAATTAATTTTGTTAACAAATTACGTTGAACTCGAGATGAGACAAACATATATTTTGCATCGTGATACATCATACATAAATTTTTATATGGAAACTCACTATATAATTTTTTTTTTATCATTACTTTCTGTATTTCTCAAAATGAAACCTAGGAATATGGTTGTATTAATTACTTTATTTATAGATGAAAACCACGGAAGGGCGCTTTTTTATTTTCACGCGTGCACCTCTCCACTCAAATCCCATTCTCTCATTGCAATTATGATTTCGTATTTTTTCCGCCGTACAATTATTTTCTTACAGACAATTTTAGTTGAAGCCCCTGCACTTCCGGTATCTGCGAAACCAACCTTGTATTAGTTGTATGTAATGTTGGATGAACTTTAGACAAGGGTTCTAGGTCCCTATGTTAAATCTTGGACGACAATGAAGGTACATTTTGCAAATATCACAATACAGTGCTCATTATGAATTTATTTAATTACTACTTAGTACTTACTAAATTTCATTTATCACAGTCTACCAGTACAGCCACCCTGCTTTCACCTAGCTATCACTATATATACACACCAGACCTTTGGATTTTTTCAGAGCATATCCTCCCATTCTATACTCCCATATCTGCCACCTGTCAGTCTCTTTTGCTAAAATGGGAGAAGCTGTGCTTGAGGTGTATGCCACAAATGGAAGCAAAGGATGTGGAAATCATCCAAAGAATGGATTGGAGAAGTGTGACTGGTTTGAGGAAGAAGTTAACAAGGATGTCAAGTTATCTTATGCTTTGAATTGGTGAGAACTCAACATCTCATTCCCATCTCCCTTCAGTTTTTTATTTTTATTTTTTATTTTTTATAATTTCATATGGCACTGCATGCGTTATATATTTTGTTCATGCAAGAATGCAATTGGAAGGATTTTTTTTTTTCCCGGTTGGCTTATTTATATATAAATTATCTTTAAGTGAATCTAAGATAATGATTTTCATTTATGATTTATGGATACTTCTTTGAATTTTCCCAAATGAGTCAATAAGGGTACATTAAATATACGTACCATAAGAATCACCTAACTTAAATCATTAATTTGCAATTTTATTCACTTCTTAAAAGGAAATTTCTATTGATCCTTTAACTGCATATGCATCATAAAAATATTTATAAACTAAACAGACACATTGTTTATATACGTATATATAGAGGTTGGCTAAGATCAAAGTGGTATGACCAATGTTTTGGTACTACCAATTTGTTTTTGTCATTTTAAAGTTCAAATATATAGTTGATCTACGTGTTCTCCATATTAAAATGTACTTAGAGACCAAATTTTACATTTTTTTTTGAATTTTTTACTATTTTTTATAGATTTTTGAAAATCACTATTTCATTAATGAGTTTCACCTACTTCTCAAAAAGAAAAAAAAATAATATATAAACAATTTTACCATAAAGTATAATACTTTTCCAAAAAAATATATACACATCTAAAAAACAGGTAAGAGACGCGAATAAGGTAAACGGACAAACTGTTATCACTAGATCTCCTTTCTTATATTTCAAATTAATTAAGCATGTCAACTTAATTTAGAGACATATATTATAGCACTAACAGCTAGTATACTAGAAAAAGCTTAATTCTATTTTACACCAAGAACAACAAATCTTTTGATTTGATCATGCACTTTATATTAATTTACTATGCAGCGTGTTGCATGAAGGATCAAGCCACTATCAGGACATTGTGCTTCTAGATACAAAGCATTTTGGAAAGGTTAGAACAATTAATTAATTGTATGAACTGTCCTACCTAATTCACTGTACTAAGAATCATGTCTTTACAGTATAGAGATATGCATTTGCTAGTGACTCATGTTGATTAACTGGTTTCATTTAATTATTTTCCTAGGCGTTGGTGATAGATGGAAAAATGCAAAGCACTGAGATGGATGAGTTCATTTACCATGAGTGCTTGGTTCACCCGGCACTTTTATTTCATCCAAAGTAAATATCATTTGCCTGTTTATAAACATGCATGGAATTAACTTCAATTCTTTCCTATATATGTTTGCAATTTAGATACACTCAAGTAATACCAAATCCATCTTCAGTTTTATATTGCAACGAATTTTTGAAATTCCAGAAATTAATTATACGTAGCTTATTGCACTTATCAGGTACTTCTCATTTTAAGTGATTAAATGAGAATTTTCTCTAGCTTATAGCACTGTTTATAATCTTCTTTTCTTTTCTGTTTTCTTTTTTACTTATTTCATCCATCCTAATCTTAATTTTTCTTTTTTACTAATTGAGTGAGGCTACGGTGCTATGCATAGCACGGATTGTATCCGTGCTACGGCTCAAAATTTGACTTTTCAAAATCCTAACGGTCGATCCGAACCGTTCAACATGATTATAAAATGAATATGTACTTGCAAACCAAATTTTACATTTTTTCGAATTTTTTTACTATTTTTTCGAAAATCACTTGATCTGAACATTCTGGACCATCCAAAAACAGCCTATCTAAAAAAATAGTAAAAAAATTCGAAAAAATGTAAAATTTGGTTTGCAAGTACATATTCATTTTATAATCATGTTGAACGGTTCGAATTGACCGTTAGAATTTTGAAAAGTCAAATTTTGAGCCGTAGCACGGACCCAATTGGTGCTATGCATAGCACCGTAGCTCACTCTTACTTATTTCATACATCTAAATTGGGCAAGTTGAATTTTGAATATGTTATTCTTGCTACTTGGTAATTTCTTCAGAATCACTGAAGAACAGTAGCACATCGTTGCACTTTTGCAATTTTGTATTGATCTTGTAAATTTACACACCCTAGTTTACCAATATCATTGGGTTTGTTTCTTATGTACTTCGATTTATGCACACTAATGAGTGGTAACCATCACACGTCATATAGTCTGTCTTCTCTGTTTACTACTATGGGAACGAATTAATTAAGTTAATATCAATTAACATTCAATGTCTGTCTCAAAAAATTAACATTCATTGTGTCTTTTTACTTATTTATGATACTTTTAAACACAAAGATATCTTCTACTCTAAATTTTAACCTTGTTTGTTTTAATTAATGTAGTCCAAAAACAGTGTTTATAATGGGAGGAGGAGAGGGATCCGCCGCAAGAGAGGTTCTCAGGCACAACACTATCCATGGTGCGGTCATGTGCGACATAGATCAGGTTCTATGACATATGATACATGAATGCATAATACATTCAATTTTTTTTTTTCTTGACAGAGATTCCAGCTAGTCAGGCATGCATAACGAAATACTATTAAAAAGGTAGATAAGTTGATATCTACTATGTTGTAGTGGTGGAAAAGGTGTCAACACCATATACGAGTTGGGGACTGTCGTTGTACCTAGTGCATTCCCTCATCCAAGTCACTAAAATATAAATATGATAAACATAGGATTCTTGATACTGCGCTATACCTATATATACGGTACCGATTGGTTTGTGGTGTTTTAAGATTTGGATTGCCGATTCAATTAAGCAGTTCAACGTGATGTTCACATTCAATCTGTAAAAAACATATTCATGTTGTAATTACCATTGAATATTATAGCTGAAAATTTTATAAGTTGCTACATATACAATGCTAGATATCAAACTGACACATACTAAGAAAAGCCTTGCATACGGAGCAAACTAATTAATTGCTAGAGGCAGCAGTGACTTGCAGCTTCAACTACCATTGTCGGTGCACTAAAAATTAAAATGAGGGCTGCAGAGTCATAGAGAAAGAAATAAAAGAAACAACAGAAGCAAAAAAATTTAGTACAATGCAACCATCATCTAAACTTCTTTGATGGCAACATATTGACAAGTTTTGTATATATATATTAATTGCTTCAGGAGGTGGTAGCTTTCTGCAGAAGATACTTGACTGTTAACTACAAGACATTTGTCAGCAATAAACTATGCCTTGTCATCAATGATGCTAAGTACGTATATAGCTATATATACTTCGTTTATTTATCTTCTTTACTTTTTCAGTTTTCACTAATTGATTTTTCTTTGTAGAATTAGATGAAGATCAAAGTACTCAAAGTCAAATATCCGGCCGCTGTTATTACCAAATCGGTTTCGAACCTTTTTAAATAGAAGTTTGTTAATTTGGTGTTCTTTAGGTCACATACCTAGAATAAACTCATTATACAATATTGAATTGCAAGTTGAATATTAATCTAAAAACAAAAATATGCAAGCTATATTTACTTTTAATGTTCAGGATATCACGCAATTCAATTGCAGTACAGTCATTATACCTGAACAAGGATCTAATTAATTCCAAAAGAATTACATCAAAATGCCAAAAAGAACTATATATCGTATCATCATCATCATAACAACAACAATAATAATAATAGTAGTAGTAATATTAGTAGTATCAGTACGTAGTAGTATTAGTAGTAGTAGTAATATAGTAATAGCAATAATAATAGTCATAGTCATAGTAGTAGTAGTAATAATTATAATAATAATAATAATAATAATAATAATAATAATAATAATAATAATAATAATAATAATAATAATAATAATAATAACAGTAATATAAGAGACATTTGCAAAAAAATGCTGTTTTAGTGAAATTTATTTCTGATAACCTTTTAAAATGAAACAAGGTTCATAGCAGCACCACATGTGGGACTAGTCGTTTTGTTAAGAGTTGCAATGGAGACTACTATTCATAAAACTTTATTAAACAAAATTGCAGGGCTGAATTGGAAAAACGGCAGGAAAAGTACGATGTAATAATAGGTGATTTATCTGACCCGGTGGAAGGAGGTCCCTGCTACCAGCTTTACACCAAATCCTTCTACGAAAATGTGGTCAAGCCCAAGCTTAACGATAGGGGCATTTTCGTCACCCAAGTATATACAAATTGAACTTTTTTATTTAACAAAAAAAAATGAACACATTTTTTTTTTTCTTTTTACGTGCTCTATATACAACTACGCTTTCTACGTGTTTTTTTCATATATATATATTTCAGGCTGGGCCTGCTGGTGTATTTACGCACAAAGAGGTGTTTACTTCTATTCACAACACTCTCAAGCATGTCTTCAAATGTAAGATTTTATTGATTCTTTTAATTTTTCCCACCAGTGACCACTCAAAATTTAGTGGTTTTTATAGCCGTCAGAAGTTACCTGCCGCAATTGATTTATCATATATGATCATAAAATTGGAACCATCACGTTATTTATAGATATATTAATTATTTAAATTTAACTATTGGTATTTTGATGTAATATTTCATACAGATGTCAAAGCCTATACTGCCCATATTCCATCTTTCGTAGACACGTGGGGCTGGGTCATGGTATGTTGTCTTTATTTCATTTTCATCATGTTTTATCTGCTTGCTGATTATTTTTTTTTATAGTTAGTCATTAAAAATATCATTAACAAATATATTAATATATTGATAATAAAAGCTATTTATAAAATTCCTAGCTAGATTTTAATTTCTCGTATAACATAAAAGTAAATATTTATATTCATACATAATTTTGAATTTAATCTCCATCTCACTCTACGACTGGATCTGTTTATTTGACTGTTGTCGTGCTTCGACGATGATCAGATCTATTCACCGTCGTGCTCCGATCGAGATGGGGACTCTACGCTCCAACGATACCGTACTCTTAGCTCTGATCAACTCTGATCCCTCCCCTTTCGCTCCACGACTAGATTCACTTCTTCGACCGCCGCCGCACTGCAACGACAACCGGATCTACTCATTGTCATGCTCTGATCGAAATGGGACTATATGCTCTGAGCTCCGATGATACCGCACTCTCGGCTCCGGTCCCTCTCCTCTCTATCTCATTCTCGTCTACGCTCAAAGAAGTAGTCCCGAGAGAAAGGAGAGGTGTGGTGTCGGAAATGAGGTCTACAAAGAATGAAAAAGACGGAGTTATATGGATGAGAGTGGAGGGGGTTAGGTTGCTAGGGGCTGACTCTAGGGTTTGCTCTCTGAAAAGAGCAAAAGTTTCACTCTTTCATGCTGCTTGCTGATTAATTACTACATAAAAATTTCAAATCTGTCCTTCAAGGACAATGCTCGTGCTTTTTCTTTCTTCTTTTAAAGAGATTAATCATATCAATCAAGATTCTAAATAGCAATTATTGCGGCATCGTGGAGAGGCTAAAAAAGCTATCGTAAATAACGTAAGCTATCGTACATAGCATTCTTTTTCTTTTAAAAATTATATTCTATATTTCTACGAATTATTAACATTATCAACATTGGAGAATTATGTTAACAACCAAATGACAACTAATCTAAGTCTATATTTTTTTCAATCATGCAAATAAGAAAAAAAAAATTACAAAGTAACATTCTTTAATAGTTCATACCTCGTATTAATTACAGTCTATAATCAAGGTAGGCTTCCAAAGTCTCCTTGGCTCTGTTTTGAATTATTATAAACGAAGAGCAATTAATTTTACAAGTAAAATGAAGTCAATACCTAATTGATTATTTTACATATTACAATAATCGAAATGAGCTTTCAATTGAAACAAATGACAATAATTTTACAAGTGAATACTAGACGAAGAGAAAGCAAAATGAAGAATTAATATTTTAATATTTTTCGATATAAAAGGAGAGACTAAATCACAAATAGGAATAGAAGTACATAGTTCGGTTAGCATACCTAGCATAGCGGACCATGTAGCATTACAAATAGGAACAAAAACACAGAAGCCCATGCAAATTGCAAAAAATAAATAACAAAGAGGTCCATGTAACATAGCAGTCAGCAATAACGCATAGCGGTAGTAACGGTAAGCTATTACAGCTGTAGCGGTCGTAGCTGAATTAGCGAACTTTTATCTTATAGCGTAGTTCAAAAAAACTATAGCTAGCTATTTAGAACACTGGTATCAATTATAGTACCCAAAACAATTAAAGAGCTTTTATTTCCCTTTATCATCAGATTTTCATATATGACTGTGCAATAAGTTCCTGATTTTTTGGTACTGCAGGTCGTTTGTGGTAGCGGGAATTTGCAAAGAAAAACAGTTGTGCAAAATTAAAGAAAAAGAAAATATAAATAAAATAGCAAACGATACATGATAATTGTTGAGGAAGGACTCGTCTAAAGGAAACTCAGCTCTAAGGGAACTCGTGCACTCAACGGGACTCACTTACTGGAAACCTATTATAATATTCTATATTCGCTAACCTATGAACTTATTTATAATAATAAAAAAATTAACTATTATATGTAGAAGCTTGCAAAATATGACAATACATCCAACATGATTAATTTTGGATTTTCTTATTATTAAGCATGATATCCTTATTTTTAATTTGTGCTTAGCTGCACCAGCTGTTTGCCTGTATTTTGATAGTTATTAAGTAACAAATGAATGAAAGAATGCACAAAACAATGAAGAGATAAATCTTTAATTTTCTTTGCTTGTCAGGCGTCAGATCATCCATTTAGCCTTACTGCAGAGGAGATAGACCAAAGAATAGTGGAGAGGATCGAAGGAGAACTCCTCTACCTAAATGGAGACTCCCTCATCTCTGCCACAACCATGAACAAAGCAGTTCATCAGTCGTAAGTTCCTCATTCTTAATATTTAATTAACTAATATATATATCGAGTCCACTGTTTATTTAGATTATTTCGGTCTTAAAATATTCCGGAAGAGAGGAGAACCAGTTTTCGTTCTATTGGCAAAGACAATCCTCTCTGTGTGGGAGGTTGAAGATTCGAAATCCAGAAAGAACAATTCTTTGTGAATATTAAATAGTTTGGTGGCTTGACCTTCAACGTATCTTTACTCAAATATATATATATATATATTCTGGAACAGAAAAAATTCGGCTTTGTTTGTACTCTATATGTGCCTCTTTGATAAGTACGCTACGGCCTTCTATTTAAAAGAAAAAATTATGATCTTTCATCCGTTGTAAATTAAGAGGTGATTCCTAATGAGGGAATCGTGAAATACATATCTGAATTTTTCTAATTAAGTTTCCGAATAAAAAAGTTGCAGATTATTGAAGGAGACCCATATCTACTCAGAGGACAATGCACGGTTCATCTATGGACATGGAAGGGGCTGCCTGTGAAGAAAAAAAAAAAAAAAGGGATAAATGAATTAGAAGTTTGTGTATTTGGATGATATTTTTATTTGCTTCTCTTTAATAGAAGAATAGACATAATGTAATGCTTATTTGGATTACGATAATAAAAATAAATTATCCATGTGTTACATTGGACTCTGTTTAATTATTAGTCCTGGCCCATATTTCTCTGCGGTTCAATAAAATGGGCCGGGCTTCTTGCTTCGATTTGTTGCCTATTGGGTGCGAGACCAAGTCCAAATGCCAAACCTACACAGTCATGTTCCTTTTCACTTCGAAATTTTTGCAATTTCCGGAAGATTTTTGTATTGAAAAAAAAAATGTTCTCCGATACTATTTTTCAATTAAATAATTTTAGTCAACGATTTTCCCTGGTCAACAATTTTTTTCGTTTTAGCCGTCAGACAAGCACGACATGAGACGTTAGATGGAAGGGGATGGCCCGGTTCATGGTCCGGTTCGGTGTAGTCCAGTTCAAATTTTTTATTTTTCATCAATTGTTTAAAAAATGATAAAACTTAAAAACATCACATATGTCCGATTGCCCGAATTTCTGATCGGATGATACAAATCAAAACTCAAAAATTGGTTTAATTTAGGGGATCGAATTCACTCAGAATAGCACAAAACAGATACTGAGCGAATAATGCTTAAAACCAAAATAATATCAGCATTTTATTTTTTTAAATCCAATATGTTTTTTAAATCCAATCACTATAATTCGGTTCAAATTTTTAAATCCAATCCGTTAGCTTTGTTTTATTTTTTTAAAGTAATTTGGTTTTAAAATTTCAAATAATATGAGATAATATAAATTTTTAAAGTAATTTGGGTTAGGTCCAAATTTCCACGGTTTTGTTCAGTTCGGTCCGGTTTTGCCACAATCCAGGTTGCCACGGTCCACGGGTCAAGATCCGTCCAGTCTAATCCGAATCTAGTGGAAAATATTGGCCGAAAACCGTGTTAAATACAACCACCCGGTTCACCACGGGTTTAAAGCCCGGTCAGGTCCGGTCCGAATGAGGTCCGCCAGTTGTCTGGTCCGGTCCAGAACCAGGCGGTCATTCTTCCAGCGATTGCCTTCATCTGAACCCGACACATTATAGAGGACGAAGACGCCGCACCCGCAATAAAAGATTGGAGGGTCCAGATCCTTTGTGGCAAATGCAACCACCGCACTGTCCAGCAAATCCCGTAACTAAGATCCTTCCGATTTGACTACTTACCATTTAATCAGTTCATTTCTATCAATATCATGAATCAGTGATAAACAACACAACGTTACAAACCCTTCGACTCAGAAGATCAGCAGTTATGGCAAGAACATGCCACCTCACCAAACAGGGCAAATTATTTCTCCACTTCGTCGCACAACCCCGGCGTTACACTTAATAATAATCTCAATAACTAGCCTTCACCCACACGACCCCTCCATCTCTCTCTTTCTCTCCTCTTCAATTAATTAATCATGGACTATTGCCTGGAGAGGCGGCCTCCGCCTCTTGTACCGCCACAACAGCGACAGACATCCGGCCACCCGTCCTTCTCTGCCACTCTGCTTGATGCCATCTACCGCTCGCTCGATGGCAGCACGCCAGAGACTGAAAGAGCTGCTACAAAGCATTCGAAACCGAGGTCTGAACTCGACCTGCTGCCCCAAAAGAAGAAATCACACTCTGACTTTTGGTGGGCCTCGACGAAGAGAAAACCAGCCCCACCTAGCTACACTTCATCAGACACCTCCAGTTATGGTTTCTCTTCTGACGCAGAGCTTTCCCAGGCTAAACCCGCAAAGGTGAACCGGGTTCAGTTCCACCCACCAGCTGCATTGCCTCCAAAATCTCCACCGCAGGAGAACAAGAAGAAATCAAATCCATTCCGTAAGAGGTGGAGAGAACTCAGAAAGGGAAGTACGTGTGCAAATAGCAAGAGTATTGGTGCTGCTGGTACAAGGGGTGGTTCAGGTTCACCACTTTCCAATTTTCTCAAGGCAATTTTCTCTTCTAGTAGGACACAAAAGAAGAAAAAGAATATTATGAGCATGACAACGCCACAACAAGGAGGAGTTCATGTACCAGTTCTAGAACCGGTACCACATCCAGAAGAGACGGAGGATGTAGATATGGAGGTAGAAGCTGTAAAAAGGAGAGTTGACGAGATATTAAGAGGCTTAGAAAAGGAAAAACAAGGAGGAGGAGAAGAGGAGGAAAATGATAGTGATGGTAGTTCAGATTTGTTCGAGTTGGAAAATTTGACGGAGATAGGTGCAGATGAGTTGCCGGTGTATTGTACCACAAGTCTGGTGGCTAACCACCCAGCTATTTGTTGCAAATAATTAAGTTGGCGGTATAAAAAATGGAACATCGCCTGAATATAATTAAGAATTGTACTATTAATTTCCTTTACATTTTTCTCCTACCTGAAGTGTACTTTCTGACTTTCTGTTACTTCTTTTTTTGGGTCATGAACTATATTAATGCATGTGTATGTAGCACTTCAAATCGGAAATAAATTTGAAGGAATAACAGCAACCTGTTATTTCTATCCCATCCCAACCGTTAATTTTTGTTGAGATTTGTCTATGATTTTTTTTAGTTGAGATTCGCACATTGAAAAATTTGAATGGTTAGAATCGGCATAACAGATTCCTGATATTCCTTTATAATAGAACCAGATTTATTTCCCTCCCAATGTGTCGGAGGATTAGTTTTTCCACATTATTTTGTTATTATATATAATTGGGATAATTTAACTCTTCGTGCTTCCATATGAGATGTAATTAACCAGGTTTCAATATCTTCGTAAGTAATTCAAGTGCTTCATAGCAATAGGCTGAGTAAATGTTTTTCTTTTTTTATATAAGAAAAATAAGACTGAGTATAAGTGTTAGATTAAATTTGATATATTATGGTATAGTTAAATGATATGTTATATTATTCTAATTAGGCACTTGGGTCTATATGAATTAGGTGGCATTTGGTATGTTGAGGTCTATAATAAGAAATTAGGTAGCGGCCTATGTATATAATAAGGATGATAATATTGTTTGTTTGGACTGAGACTATGCTACTATGCATGGGGTATTTTGGTTTGTATCATAGGTCAATATTTTTATTTTCAAAGTTCAAATTGAATCTTTCTACATAATCTCCGAATAAAAATATATTTGTAGATAGAATTTTATAGTTTTTATAATAATTTTACTATTTGTTTAGATAGATAGAAATCATCTGATCTAAAGATTCTAGACCATTTGAAATTAGTAATATTCTACTTATTTGAAAAAAGAAGGTGGTTTAAATGTCTCACGTCTTTCATGTCTCATTGTACCTCATATGTTTTATTTTCAATTTCAAAATTCAAACAGTCGATCCAAATTACAGAAAATGTGCCTTGAGACAAAATTTTATATTTTTTGAAATATTTTAGATAGGTATAAAATCATTATTTTGGATGGTCCAAAAATAGTGTCATGTTAAACGATTCAGATCGACAGTTTGGATTTTGAAAATGAAAATATTTTTTTATAATACGGAGCAATATTTGGTATGCCTAGATACATAATGTAAGAAAAAATTTAAGAAAAAATATTCAAGATGTAATTATCAAATTTTATGAAATGTTATTCAGAGTTCGATGAGATAAAAAACGAATTAAGGCAAAAAATAAAGAACAAAATAACAACTTAACAAGAGATGGACAAAGGAAATAATTAAAATGTGTGACAAAATAACTATAAAAAAATTAAGAAAGGCAAAAATGTGAGCGCAAAAAAGAGGCAACATTGGAAAAGAAAGAGAAGAAGACGAGATTGGGTGATTAAAAAGAAAGAGAAAAAAACAAAATTGTTGGATAATTATGTATTTAGAGGGCATACTGTGCAAAATATTTTGGACCGGGGGGGTCATTTATTTTTTTAATTTGTTAAAATAAGTATTAGTCATATTTTTTTTTAAAGTATCTATTTTGTTTTCAACACAGATTAATATATTGCTTACATATTTATATTAATTTTTTTTTAAAAGGTGAGGGTAAAGCTCTCAAATTTTATTTATATTGACACAAGTTGTGTCGATTTTACATCCGGTATCAAATTTATTTGAACTAAAATTAAAGAGAGAAAAGAAGAAAAAACCTAAAAGAAATAAAGCAAAGTTGAATAGAAACATAGAAGCAGATAAGAAATAATAAAGGAAAATGCTAAAAGCAGAGGCAAACCGAAGCCCGAAAACATTGCTAATTCTTGCAGGTAACTTGGTAAGCTGGTTAGCTGTTAATTAATTCTCAGATGTACCAAAACTCATGTGACAACCAGAGTTCGCCTTGTGATCAAGTTTTTTGAATCTGTTATTTCCAACCGGTAATCCATTAGCTGCAAATATCGGCACTGCAGCTCATTTGGTTGTTGATTCGTTCCAACATTTTTTTATTTGCTCTGTTACCTGACACTCACCAAGCAAATGACTAACCATTTTGTTCGCATTGCGGCACATATAGCAGCGGTCCACCCCTTGCGTGCAAGATTGTCGATCGTAACTCGCAAGTATTTTGTTCCTGAGAACAAGACGCGTCAAAATTTGCACTCTTGGAGGCGCTCCGAGCTTCCAAATATAATATCGAGCTATTTATATTATCTCTAGTGTGCGAGGTATGCATTTCGTGTTATGTGTGAATCAAATAATATTTTATGTATTTGTGTTTAAATAGATATATAGAGTCCATGTCGTTATTTACATATAATAAAGGTATGATTTAATTAGAAAAATTCTTTGAAGATAAAGTGGCAATTAAATGTGAATAATGACATGGTAATTAAAATTCTTTTAAGGAGGTGCGGCAGGTACAATAGCATGTACAACAACAACAGCAATTTTGAATATGATTAATTGATGGAAGCACACTTGGTCATTTTCAACACAAAATGGAGAGGCAGAAAACATGGCAACTGGTACCAGTGCTGATGCTGGTAGAAGGTCAAGTTCCAGGGAGGAAGCTGGTATTGGATAAAAACAGTTTACTAGTAAACTGTCAGGGGAGAAGAAGACTGCACCGACGCTGGAGCTGAACAGTAAAAATAAATTAAATCAGTTTTTTCTTTTTTAGGTCACTTAATTTCATAAAATTATTTTTCTACTTTATTGCTATTTTTTGCTTTCATGCTCAGCTGCTTGAGCATTTTTTTTTTCTCATTTACCTTATGCCGGTTATAAAATTTTTGTAACCTATATCATTATCAATAAAATTAAATGTGAGCTTGACTCACATTATTTTCTCAAAAAGAATTAGAAAAAAAATGTTACGTGCCTTTTTTTCCAATCACGATATGGCCTCTATCTACTAGAAATTTTTTTCTGTATTTGTTTTTAATTAGTAGTAAAAAAAAACAGGCTACTCTGAAAGACACGTAACATTTTCTATATATTTTTTTTATATTTTATTTTTGTATGACATGATTGAAATAACAGAGAGAAATTAAAAGAAAGAACAGTACTAAACTACTAATACTACGATTTCTTAGAAGATTTCTAAAGAAATTGTAGAAATTTTATGGTCCCTATTTGTACAACGGGAAAAAACAAATCATGCAATATAAACTTATTATACAATAATACAAATTTTGAATTATCAAAAATAAAAAAAGCTGAAAATGAAGGTTCAGACCTACTTTATGAGAAAAAGGGTTGCATAAATAATTGAATATCTATTTACTTCAAGAACAAACAAAATTAAACAACCTTATATTTCACATATATTAATGTTGCTGTCTCAATTTTCATAAATTCAAAGTATGGGCCATGTCGTCATGACATGGATCCCTATCATGTGCAAATCTATGTCCCTATTCAGTTGTACATGTCATCTGCGTTCCTGTCAGGAAAATGACCTGAATGACAATGACGCTTGAGACTTCGACTGTTAATACAACTACATTGTAGTAATTTAAAGATGTATATATATTACTGCAAAGAAATGTAAACGGCTAGAAATGTAAATGGCTAACGTGTTGTGTTGTGTCAAGACTTAAAATTATAGATAATGTCAACAATATGTGAACGATATCGGCAGTTAGTTGCATCGTATCTAAACGTGACGTGACTTGTCACATATAGTCACATTAGTCACACGTAATTATTGTTTTTCTAATTTTAAGTTAGTTTAAGTAAAAAAAGAAAGTCAATAATATGAAATAAAAGTTGGAAAACATTGTAAAATAAAGAAATATTATTGCTTAAAATTATTATGTATAATACATTAAAGTTACTATTTAGATTTGAATTGTTATTTTGAGATAAATAATGACATAAATTTTATGTTATTTTGTTCACATGTAGTCACATTTGGTTACATTACGTGTTGTGCATGTCGTGTCTCGTGTCATGCCGTGTTATTTTTTTTAAATAGTCATGGCACGCGACACGTCACTTCAAGTAATCGACACACACGTCACATCGTATCTTATTATTATCATGCTAAAATGTATCGTGTTGTGATGTATTCGATCACCGTAGGCATTGTTGGATTGTGCCATAATCTACTTGTCTGTTTGACTATATTTGCAAAATATATATTTGTTGAATTTTACAGTTTCTTGTCTTGAGATATTGTGCAGGTTCGTGACGATATAAATTGCTACATATACGTCACGAAGAACCAAGCATTGGACTGAGAAACATCAATTGCAACATGACTGTTGAGACTCTTTCCTTTGTCTTTGAGATAATTGACTGCACCATTGTTCTGATGAAGGCTATGACTTCAAAATCAATATCTACTCTTCACAAGCTTTCTGAAAATTGGTCATATGTTGAAATCGGATACTCGAGCACCGAGATACGTCAGTTTGAAGATTGCTTAAGGTTGATGAAATTCCACAACGCTTGACAACCGTTGTAGTTACAACGATTGTTCTCTGGAAGTTTGCAAAGTTCCGGTGCGACGGCTGTTACAACGAAATAATTGAGTCTGTAGAAAATTGGGTCTGGAAGTGATTTATTCCGTTGCATTGGCTATTTAACCGTTGCAACGCTTGATATCGGGCAGCTTACACACCGTTTGTATTTTGGCCGCAGTTTGGTCATACAAACTCCGGTTTGAGTGAATCAAAGCTTGTAATTTCCAGGAGACCGAGATAAACAACTTTCATGTTGTAACTTATTCAAATTATGAAGTGATGGGTCGCTATGGACCGTGGAAGGCAGATGTCAGATATGGTAACATGCATAAACCTAGATTTGCTTCTCTCCCTATATATAGAAGCAAATATTAGATTTTCTTAAGTAGGCTCCAGCCGTCAAACACTTCTTTCTCAACTGCAAAAGAGAGCCACCATAGTTGTTTGATTTTGAAACTTCAATACTCATTCAATAACCGAAAATCTACTCCACCACACTCAATCCATTGCAAGAATTAGAGTGATTTGTGAGAGATATTTTATTTACTACAAACACTAGAGCTTTTGTTGTTCGCCTCTTCTACTTCTAGCCTTAGTGCTTGATTCTTTTGTATTATAACCTTTAGTGCTCTTGAACCATTTCCGTGCTTGGTCGTGTAACTTCTCTAGCTTCGTAAGGGCTCACCGGTTCCACCTTGTACTCCTTTCTCATTGGGTAAAGAAAGGCGCGTCATCTCGAAGGTCGCAAGCCCCGGAGATGTAGGCATTAGTGCCGAACTGCGTAAACAAACTCTCGTGTCAAGTGTCTCTTAACTCTTCTATTTATTTTACGCACACTTGCTTAGTTTAAGTTTATTCTTGTTTTTGCTAAGAATAACACATACACATGTTAGTTAAAAGTACTTAGCTTTAAATTTTATAAGGCTCCATATTCACCTTTCTCTTGGTGCTTTAGGGACCAACACGCGTAAGTGTTTTACATTTCTTCTCTCTTTGTTTTTTTTTTTTATTATTCAGACTTGAACTCTCTTATATATAGGATTTTATGTCATAACTTTCCCATGCTTGCATGTAGGGATCAATAAATTCTTGTATGATAATACTATCTTTTTATTTATTTTTTATAATAGATTGTTCCTACTGAAAGATGATATATCTATACTAGAGGATGCCACATGTTGTATTTGATAATTTTTAAAATTAATATTGGTACTAATTTTGGTCAAATATGATAAAAATTCTGGTTAAATATGGTCCCATTTTGACAGTTTCGATTACATTCGTGATTTATTTGATCGAAATCTATGATATTTTTGGTCGTAGTCAAATTTTGGTTAAATTTGAGATTTAATTGGTACCTTAAATCTAATTTAAAATTGGTACTAATATAATTAAATTTGGGTACTAATCTAATTTAATTTTGGTACTAAACAATATACAGTAAATCTAATTTAATTTTGATACTATTCTAATAAAATTTTGGTCCTAAACAATTTAATTTTGATACTGGTCTAATTTAATTTTGGTACAATAAATCTAATTACATTTTGGTACTAGTTTAATTTAATTTTGATACTAATCCAGTTAATTTTGATACTATTCTAATTAAATTTTGGTCCTAAACAATAAACCGTATCTTAAACCTTAATTCTAAACCCTAAACCTAAATTCCAAACCCTAATCCTAATTACTAAACCTATCTAATTGCTACTAAATTAAAAATTGAAACAAGAAAAGAAAAAAAAAAAAACTTACTCTAACTCGAAGGGATTTGACAGCGACCCGAAAAATATAATTTTCTCTATCCAGCGGCCTCTATATATAGCACAGGGGCCGCAACTACAAATGGCAATCTCTATTTTTGGAGTCCGCCATTTATCGTTGTGGTCCTGGTAAATATGAAATTTTTGGCTATTTAAATTACTCTGAAATTCCCAATCAATTATATAATTAGGGTGCGAATAAAGAGTTTTTAATAGTTAACAAGAGGTAATATAAGTCAATTAAAAGAAATTTATGTCGGGTAATATAAGATTTCAGCGAACGTACACTGAACGGCACCTTAATTATGGATCTGAAATGTCTTTTTTTGAAAAGCATGGTAGAAGCATTGATGGAAATGTCAATTAAAAGTGATCTTGACCTAACAGAGGCATTGCTCTTTTTGGTTCCCTCATTGTGAATTTGGGACTCAATTTCTCTATCAAAATGTAATTGCAAATTGCAAATTTGATGATAAAATTTAACTAAACTTTCAGGCTACTCTTTAAGGCATTTTTTTCAGGGGCATTTTAGCCATTTTATCGAAATGGAATTCAAGAATGTTTGAATTCGATTATTGGTATTGTCATTTTGCACAACAAGAATTCATGATTGATTTAGGTACAAAAAATTAATTATAGTGCCTCTGACAAATGTTTGAACTTTGAATAAGCCATTTTTATCTAGACGAATGTTTGAAGACTGCAAATAAAAACTACAAAATCCTGTTACAATTTGTGAAATATTTTTTGTCACGCTCTTATAAAAAGTTCATAGTTGAACAATTGCCAATTAAACTTTAAAAAATAATATTTATTTTGACAATCGAAATTTTTCACTTTAAATAGTTGGAGGTCAAGCTCAGGAAAGGAAAATTTTATGTTCATGTACTCCCAGGTCTTAGTCGATCTTACTAAATCAATCATTAATTTCTGTTGTGAAAAATGACAAAAACAATAATCAAATCATTGTGCAGAAATAATGTGCTTGTGTATTTGTTTTAAATCAAACATTCGTCTTACTATTGGTTCCAACAACCCACGTTACGAGCACAACTTCGAGGGGCCTTAACCCGCTAGAGAACACCTAACAATCATTTCGGCTGTTGGAGGTATCAACATTTTTTTTTTTTGAGAAAATACTCTTGGGCGTTGCATTAATTCATCAAGTCTAAACATTACATGGTGGGACTGAAAAATAAAACCCAAAAATTGAGTTACTTTAGGGGATCCAGACCCGGACATTGCTGCATTAGAAACAAGGAATTTATACACAAAGTCATATTCTTTACAGGCCGATTAACTTCTCTGTTTAGTAACTAAAAATTGCGACGATGTTGGGAGTAGGGACATCTATGGTGGGGGCCATGCCAATCTAACTCCGGTCCACAGAGGACGGTAGATCAATCGGCACTTTCACCCCCCACGTGGGTACCTGGAGGTGTCGCACGTGATACGGCCACCCACACGAATGCCCTTGACCAGGAGAATTTTTTTATTATAGAAATTCTTATTTATAATAAAGGGAAATAGAATAGTTCTAGGGGTTTCCGTTTTTTTATTAATAAGAAAAAAAAATATCAACAATAATGAATAATTTTGCTAGATTTTGAAAAATATGAAAAATGTTATGGTTTGTAATGTTCAGGGCACTGTAGCTGGACGTTATAAACCATAACGTCCAGTTAATCTGATCGCTAATGATATTTAATTAACAAAAACACTGTAGCTGAACGTTATAGACCATAACGTTCAGCTACAGTTTTTTTTTTTTTTTTTGCTTCGTTTGGAAAGAAAAAAAAAAACTATAGCTAGACGTTATGACCATAACGTTCAGCTACAGTGTTTTTTTTTTTTTTTTGCTTCGGTTTGAAAAAAAAAAAACTATAGCTGGACGTTATAGACATAACGTCAGCTACAGTAATTAGATATCATTAGTGATCAGATTAACTGGCG
>JAJGRW010001287.1:0-42947 GCA_025461045.1 Carex parvula | reverse complement strand
ATGACGTGCAGTTTCAAGGTTATTTCATATTGAATTTGCAAGTGGATTAAGATAAATATGATGATGAGCTAGTTTTTTTTTAGAAAAAAATAAGAATAATGCTCTTATTTAATTATATTATAAACGAGTTACAGGAGGTCTGTAACTACATATGAAAGTAAAAGAAAAAAAAGCTTCAAACAGTTTAGCTTAAGCTTATAAGACAAAACAAACAAAGACTAACAAAAAAAAAAAAATTAAACTAAACTAAGACATTAAAATGTAGTTCCACTCTGAACTTGTTCAGCTAGTTCATGTATTTACTTAGTCAATCGTCTTATTAAAGATTTTGGAGCACTTCTCCATTCACAAAATGGCATTCTTTTTATGTGTAGCTACGTTTGTATCACTGTCAAAATGGCATTGATGTTGTTGTGATGAGAAGTTCTTGGCATTCTCACCTGTAAAGAGGAGCTATCATTCTGGATAACGAAATTGTGACATGCATGGTATTGGTAGTCATATTCATTGTGACATGCATATGTTCACAAAACACACCAGCTTCTTTTAATCAAAATTGTTGATTGTGAAATATTTTTTGAGGATCATCAACCATCCAAAGACTTTGATCCTTCGAGGTACAACAAGTGCCCACATACTGTTGATGTGATTAATTTATCTAGGACCATCTATCATGTTGTAATAGGCGGTTTTGACAGAGAATTCGCCTGAATTGGTCCAATTCCAAACTGCATCATCGGATCGTTCTGATATCAGTAATTAATGACAGCTGTGCAATATCATACTTCGGCAATTGCAGTTCCTGATTGGCTAGGTCAGAAATGCAATGCCTAACAAAAAAACAAAATTAAATGGGCTTGTTTTGTTTACACTGCTGATGTTAGTGTGATTCTGAGATCAATTGCAAAGGATAATACTAATAGATTTCAGAATTTGTAACTTAAGATCTCCATACCCCGAATAATCAGCTAAGCCCTAACACAACCACCCGCACCACTCCCCACCCCCCCCCCCCCCCCCACACACACACACACGCACACAAAAACCCTAAATTGAAGAGTAAAATAGTATATCTGGAATAGGAACGAGGGTCATTTGATGTGTTGTAAATACCTTTTTTTTATTATCAATGAAATCGTTAGTAGGCATTTAAATCCACATTACCCTTAAGAAAATACCCCCAATAATCAGTTTGATATGCTTGAGATAGTTTAATGAGTTAATCATATTTCCAACGAATTCATGATATATACAAAAAAACTCTTTGTTGTGTATGTCTCTTATTTCATCATATATTTACATCAGGATTGATTTAGTAGGATGTTAGAAATAGTATGCTATATTTGACAAGCTATACTAAGAGGAAAAATTTAGTATTTAGTATAGGATATTTTAGAAGGTACTATTAATAGATTTTTCTTTTTAGAGATTTATGTTGTTATAAATATATCTTATTTGTATGCTTATAATTATGAAGTCAAAAATACAATTAAGCTTCCTCATAAATTTTTGCCTTTTGTTTCTAGCATTTTTTACTTGGAAACCTAACAAATTGGTATCAGAGCCACCTCTGTCAACAGCTAATCGACGATTTTAGGGTTGTATTGTGGGAGAAGCATTTAGGCGCTAGGTTTTCTCCCCGTAAAGACCAAGCAAGAAGATGTTTTATTCTTTCAAGACTTCTCAGTGACATGAAGAGAATTGGTATCAAGGTGGACGATGAGGATGTGAGACAAATGGGGAAGAACTTGACTTCATCATGGACGTCCCATTCGAGCTCTAAGCACAAAAACCTAATTTACAACTATTGCAGGAAGAGAGGACACATCAAGACCGACTGTTTTATGCTCAAGAATAAACAGAAGGCAGACGAGAATGATACTTCTTCAGGCAATGTTAATTTAGTTGAAATTGAAGTTAATGATGTATTTTGGGGTTTTTTTCAGAATGAGATTTTAAGTCAAGAGGAGAATTGTTGTGTATGCCTCTCATCTCATCATATATTTAAATCATACTTGATTTAGTAGGATGTAATAAATAGTAGGCTATGTTTGGCAGCTATATTAAGAAGGAAGAATTTAGTATTTAGTATAGAGTATTTTAGAAGGTGGTATTAATAGATTTCTCTTTTTAGAAATTTATGTTGTTATAAGTATATCTCATTTATACTCTTATAATTATGAAGTAAAAAATATAATTAAATTTTCTCATAAAATTCTCTCTTGTTTCTGTTTCTGTTTTGGCCTCTCCTTTTGAGACCCTAACACTCTTATTTCTGCATAAGATGGAGAAATAGACCTGGTGATTTTCCGATGCTTTTTTCTGCAGTTACACGTGCTTTCTTTTCTGAAATATAATACCTGATAGTGATTTCATGTCCCACTTTGATTAAAGCCAAGGGGGTTAGCTGAGATTGTACCGAGCGTTTGAAGGGTTGATGGAGAGTACGTACATATGGTGTATGTCAATTTTGAGAGTAACCTGATCATAGAAACATTTAGCTTGACGAAGACAACAGTTCCATGACTGGCATGAATTAGAGGCACAAGTTCCGCTTGATTTTCGCTACTAGTAAAAAAAACCTTTAATTCGCAATTATATTCACGATGATAAAACAGATTCTAGTATCAGACGAACTCCAATTAGTATGGCAGGGGTTGGTCGTGTTTTCTTAAATATATGTGTATATTAAAATTGGATATAATATTTTAAATTTATGACTATCGAATTAAATAAAAAAAAAAGGAACAATGCATAAAGCAGTAAAACACACTATAAAATGTCATTGTTTTCTTGTGGACTCGCCTCACAGATTAGCGGACGATTGTTTTGTTTTATATTCACCAACAAACAGTCATCATTTCCGTTTGTCCAAGAAAAAAAAAACGATTTTATGTGGGCCACAATGTGCGAACGCTTGATAGCGATAGGGATATTATTTTATTTTTTGTTTAGTCTGAGCGCAGGAAATGACATCCCATAATTAAGGTTATAGAGCAAGGTTTAATGCGATTCAGATTCATTTGGTATCGCTTGAAAAGCAGAACAGTCCAATAGAGATACCGTGTATCTTCTTAGCCTGAAAAGGATATCATCAATGTATATAGTATTTTCTAATCAAGTTAATTCTTTATTCATGGAATATTTTAAAAGAAAAAAAAAGAGTTTATATGACCCGAAATTTTTGTAGCTACCACAGTAATAATTTAAAATTAATTAGTTACCACCTTAAATTTCAAAATTAAGTTTTTACCACCCACACAAGTCTAGTTCGTGCACCAAATTGGTGCACTAGCTTGGCTTGCGCACCAATTTTTTTTTTTTAGTTATGTTCTGTTGTGCGTTAGCTCAATGTGAAAATGAACTTCCCAAAATCGACGGACTAAGAAGTTAGCATTTTCTCTCCCGACGTCATTTGTATGCTAGATCACTTCTCTCCTTTATTTTCTGTTTATTTTAATCGTTATTTTGAATGGTTTCTTAAATTAGAGAATAATTTAACGAAGGATTTAGTTATTTAATGTTATTTTTTTGTTTTGTATAGGCGAAATGAGTTGCCAAAATAGTCGTTACTCATTAGATCCTTATTGCAATAGGTGCCTTAAGCCGACTGTTGTGATGCTTTAGATGACCAGAAAGAATCCGGGGAGGAAATTTTATACATGTACAGAATGTAATCAATGGATGGGATGGTGTGACAACACTGCCAATTTAACTAACATAAGTTTAAATTCTCATATGCAACATTGCAAACAAGTTGCAAGATATCGAAATGAGACAGAAGTATCTTCGATTCTCAAGAAACAGCTAGTAGTATTAATTGTTCTTCGTATGTTGATGCTTGTAATATGTTTTTTAATTGTTGTGTTATTGCTTCATGTGAAGTAGTGGATTACTTTGTATCGTAGTGAGATAAGTCACAAGCTGTCCAACAACATGCAAAACATGTTTCGAAAATTAAATCATATTTCAAACTCAAGATTTCGGCAGTGTATGAAAGAAAAATGACAGTGCATTGTTGTTTAATCTCTTACACAAACTCCATTTGAATTAAGTTGTGGTTTGCAAAAGAGTTTAAACAACAATGTAAGTCCATTGTTATGTGTCCATTTTTACACTGCCTTAAGCTTGGGTTTAAAACATGATTTAATTTTCAAAACATGCATGTTTTGCAAGTTGTTGGACAGCTTGTGATAAAGTTCATTTTCTTTTGATTTTACTATATTTTATTTGACACTTTACAATAACATGTTTTTTCTTGGTTAGGTTCCAAAGAAATGGGTCAAACTAACTTTCAACTAATAAAACAAGTTCTTAAAATTAAATCATGTTTTGAACCCAGTTTTTGGCGGTGTATGAATGGCATGTGACAGTGTATTGTTGTTTAATTTCTTACACAAACCCCCTTTGAATAAGATGTGGTTTGCGAAAGAATTTAAACAACAACATAAGTCCACTGTCACATGTCCATTTCTACACTGCAAAAAACTTGGGACTAAAACATAATTTAGTTTTCAGAAAATGTTTTATTAGTTGAAAGTTAATTAGTTTTACCCATTTCTTTGGAACCTAACCAAGATAAAGCATGTTCTTGTAAGGTGTCAAATAAAATATAGTGAATTTAATAAAATCAAAAGAAATTGTTGAATATGGTGTGTTGTAATTGTTGTGTTATAATTGTAAATAATGAGATGAATTTTATGGATGTTTATTTGAGTAGATAACTTAGTTTATGTTGTTTGCACAACTCGGTAACGTTATGTGGATTAATTGCATAATTAGATAAATTAGGGAATATTGCTTGCATGTACAATTCAATCGGTGTTGTCAAACTCCACATATTGAATTAGTAAAGGTAAAATTCAATAAAATTGGCAATACAAATTAAGTAATTTTTAAATATAAAGCAATTTCTAAGAAATATCAATGTAGGGCAAAGTTTGCTGAATTCGTATCCTATGCATTAATCAAAAGAGAATAATTTGAGTTAATGCATCTCGGCCATTTGATCTGTTTTAAGATTCGTGCGGACTACATCTGCACTAATATTAATGCAAATGATATGCATTCAAGTTTGCTATACTATTGGTATTTATCCGCATAACGCCATCGGTGGAACTACTAAGCAGATGGGATAATGCTCCGATGACATTCTAGTTAAGGGTTTCAATATATATATCCAACAACACAGAAGTGTTCTAGCACTTTCGAAATGGGCGTCTTTAACTAGTTTTCTCCATCGTGACTCCGTCTCTAATCACTTATCGGCTGCCACCTCAATACAACACCGAGCACTCGATCTCTGTCATTGAAGGTTTACGCATCTAATTCTGTGTTTATATCTTTCTAGGGTTTTCTAGTTAGGGTTTAGGGTTAGGGGGTTTTTAGGGACAATATGGTTCTAGGGTTTAGGGCTTAGTTTTATATCTTTATTTTTTCTAAGTGTTTTTTCGGCATTTGTAGTTTTGGAGTTTCCATACTCTTTGATTTGTAATTTAATTTTAGCAATGTCGTTCCAATCATGCCCGCACTCTTCAAAACCTGCAGCGAAGAGGGAAATGACCCTAGGTGTTGCGGGGATGGTACGAAAAAAATAAGAAGAATCACTCCACAACGAATTCAGATTACCACCGACCGTGCTGCTAGTTTGGATGTAAGGGTAAAATTCTCTAATTTGGCATTTTATTGATTTTTAAATCTTCAATAACATGAAATATGCAATAACGACCTTGCCTTTACATCCAATCACATAGATTTCATTTTTTGAAGATTTGCATCCAGCAAAACCTGTTAGGAGGAATGCAAGAAGAGCAAGGGATTGGATATTAGCTAGAGCAAAGCCAAATGCAGCTACAAAGAGGATTATTGCAGCAACTGATGTTCTTTCAGATGTCATGCACTGTGAGATGCCTACTAAAGAAGCTAGCACCTTGAACTGCAAGTCTGGTAAGGCACTTGACTGAATAACTTAGTGTTTTTTAATAAGCTGTTATCTGACACGATAGGGATACCCCTATATGTACATGATAGGGGCCTGTTGATGTGATTAATGAGATGGCCAATAAGATGACTAATAAATTGGTGCTATCGAGACAGCCAATACCTGTAAGAATACGGGGTCCGGTCCTGCTTGTAGATCAGGAGGTATTGGACGAACTGGACCTGGAATTCCAACTACTACATGATAGATATCTTGCGACGCCATTATCTGAAGGAGGAGGCTTCTGCTGCTATATCGGGCCGGGAGTGTTTCGGGATGAGGGCTTTTATGTAACAGTGGGTTTCACAGATCTCCGTAATCTTATGACTTATAACAAGATCGACGTCTCTATTATCCAAGTTTGGATAATGTGAGTATTTATTATTATAAACAAAGATATTATTTTTACAATTAACTCCTTTATGTTATTCTGACATTGACTATTTTCAGGTATGCATGAAGCTAGTTCCTGAAGGTGCCCAAAATAATATTGACATTGGTTTCCTAGACCCCAGTCCGCTTAGCGTCACATCTACTAAATATGCTGGTGAACAATCCCTTTCGTACTTGGCCGATACCTTGCTAAAGTTTCAGGATAAGAGTCTTGTATTCTTACCATGCCACGAAGCTGAGTAAGCTGCTAATTCAACTCATGTTTATTGTCTATTTTTAACAAGTTTGCATTGATTTATTATTTTATTACTTATATTGTAGAGCACGTTGGAGGCTTCTCGTTATATATTGTTCCTCTATTACAGCAGTAAGCACAATACTCATAATTTAAAATGCAAAATACTAACCTGGCCTACTCTAGATACTATATACTGACCTTTTAGGGCTTATAAGTCATACATACACCGGAGAGATCGGCACATACTGGGGAAAAGAGCACTGAAGGTCAGAATGTTTCAAGTAAGAAATATTTTAATTGAGTATTTTATTGCAACTTATTTCAAGATATTTTGTCCTTTATCAAATCAAGTATATATTATGTTGGTGGGAATCCCATAAAAAAAAATTACAAACGGAAACCCAAAACTCCAAAATCTTGTAATATTTTTTCTTATGCAAATCTTCATTTTTAAAATGTTTGTTAATAAAATGTTTATAAGAACACGCAGAATGAATCAGTAAAATATAGCTCTAAACCATAAAAATGCCATTCCATCGAACAAATCGAAACGACCAGTGAAGTGGAATGCAAAATGTTCCTCGCAAATCCGGCAAGCTAGGAGTCCGAATCTGCTGCGATTCTGAGATGGATCGCAGAATTCTAAATTCCGAGATTAACGGTTCAAACTTTTCTGTGCGCGGATCTCAGAAACGTTCTTGAAAAAGTAAATTTTTATGCACACATCTCGAGAAAGACCAACAGTTGATGGGATCGATGATTCTCCGAAAATCACAGCAGATTTATTTTCGCAAGCTAGCTTACAATTTACCAATCATAAATTTTGTCTGTTTGTACGACGCACATGGGAAAATGCATGACCAACATGCATATTATTACAATATATAAAGGCTGCTGCCTTCTACTCTCTGTAATAGCACTTTACTCGCAAATTAAAGCATGGCCCCTATTTTTGTATTTGCTACCAAGTACCAATTACACGGGACCTAGATCTAAGCCTGGCCTTCTCCAAACATAAAATAAATACGCTCTATATAATTAAGGTGGAAGCATCGATAGTGAGTTGTAAAACCTTGGCAGCTGTTGTCAAGAATTTCAGAAAGAAAAACCAGAGAGAAAGAGGAATCGAGTTGAGATGGGGAGGAGGCCTTGCTGCACGAAAGAAGGGCTCAATCGTGGTGCATGGTCGGCCAAAGAGGATGCGATACTGGCGGAGTATATTAAGATCCACGGCGAGGGGAAATGGAGAGATCTACCTAAAAGAGCCGGTATGGAAAGTACATGATTAAACTTATTTTGATATATCTCTGGTAAAGACACTGGAATTCTAGAACTATATATAGTATAATTAACTGACAACTAATGCTATTTTTAGGTTTGAAGAGATGTGGCAAGAGTTGCCGTCTTCGATGGTTAAACTACTTGCGGCCCGATATCAAGAGAGGTAACATTTCAGATGATGAAGAGGCCCTTATCATTAAGCTACACAAGCTCCTTGGAAACTGGTTTGTATGAACTTATTACCAAAAAATTTCAAACTATAATGCCACTGATTAAGAAAATCAACATTTTTCAGTTGTTAACAAAAGAAAGATAACCAACACATTTTCAAATTCTTCTGTACATGCCTCTAGTTGTTTTTTCAGTTTTGCTACCTATGGTTCTTACTTCTTAGTGATAGTCGCCACGTTGCAATCACATTGTTTACTTACCAGAACAAATTAAATTATCAAAATTTATCAGGAAATTTGTTAAGCAGATAATTATTTCAAATTGTGTCTATAGATGGTCACTCATAGCTGGTAGATTACCAGGGCGAACAGACAATGAAATCAAGAATTACTGGAACACAAATCTCAGCAAGAAAATCAGGCCCCAACAGCCCTCAGAGAAAAATGTTAATGGCGAGAACGACAAGTCAGCATCATCAAACTCGGAACCCCAAAAGGTCATAAAAACCAAAGCATTAAGATGCACCAAGGTCTACATTCCGCCACCACAAGCCGATATGAAAGCAAATAGTTGCGGACAACATCGCCGGCCTGCAAGGCATTGATAGTATTTCCTCACCTTTCTCTCTCCCTTTGGATTTGAATATTGAAGAACTGATGAGTAGTTTGCATGACAACAATCTGTTTAACCTTGTTGATACAAATGTTGATGATTGTGACCAAGTGGGTTCTGCTTCGACCCGCTGGTTAGGGGAAGCCATGCAAGAGGAGTGGAGAGAAGGGGACCCGCTTGAAAGTGATCTAGTTTCGGAAATGAGGGATTTGGCCTCTTTGCTGGATTGTGAAGAGGAACGGCAACAATGTTCAACCAATTAATTGATCCAAGCTGCAAATTAATGTGGAAGCTAAGTCATTGAAGATGAAATTGTTGGAATATTTTTCAATAATTTATTAAATGAAGGCTTTAAATAAATTTAGAATTTTCAATTCTAAGTAATATAAATTAATGAAGTAAATATGTATAATTTACTTGAACATTTTTTTTGGGGGAATTTCATGTATATCCCTCAAAAGTTTCAATATTACATATTTATCCCTCCAAAATCAGTAATTACATATTTATCCTTGAAAATTGTAGAAACTCATATATTTATTTGTCCAATCTAATTAACTCTATAATATATCAAATACCTCAAAAAATAATTAAATAATATTTTTAAAACATTAAAATTAATTTTATAATATTAATTAATAATATATTGACCATTATGCCCCTTCGTTTACCTTTTTTAGTCCGCCTGAGTTCTCTTCTCTCTAAGACATCAAACCTCTCGCCTCTCTCTCCAAATGAAGATGGACAAATTAAAGTAGCGAGGGGCGAGAAAAATTTATGAGAGGGGAGGCGACGAGGGAAGACGGGGAGAAAACTGTAATTTGGCACGTTTGGAGAGAGATGCGGGAGATTTGGCGCCTTAAAGAGAAGAAAACTCAGGCAGACTAAAGAGACAGAAATGAAGGGCATAATGGTCAACATATTCTTAATTAATATTGTAAAATAAATTTTAAAGTTTTAAAAAATATTATTTAATTATTTTTGGAGATATTTGATATGTTATAGAGTTAGATTGGACAAATATGTGAGTTTGTACAATTTTTAAGGATAAATATGTAATTATTGATTTTAGAGGGATAAATACGTAATATTAAAACTTTTGAGGGATATACATGAAATTCCCCCTTTTTTGTAAGAAACAATATAGTTGTAGACAAGTTTGAATTCCAAAGTAATTTAAATAAATAAAATTAAATAGTTTTGAGACATGAAAGTCTGCTTCCTCCGGAATGCATTCATTATATGTTCTGAGATATATTCCTAAAAGCGTGCTACCTTTGAATTTCATTATTAATAAATGATATAAATAAAAAAAAAATCGGTTTCATCTCATCTACTAGTCTAGTTACATGGGTCGCGATTAGAAAAGAAAAAACGTGGCGTGACGTGACTAAAATGGTAGATGACAATTACATTACGTGTGGTTCGTGTGATCTGACTGATCGTGTTTAATTATTGTTTTCAAGTTTAACTTAATTCAAAGAAAATAATAACAGAATGTACTTAATTGGTACAAAATAAAGTATAATTAAAAAAGAATGTTAAAAAAATTGACATTTAACCATCCTACTATTTTTCAAAGTTTTGAAATTCTCTTTGAGGAATTTAACTATATATTTATTTTAGTATTGTTAAGTTTCAAAAGTTTATATATAAAATGGACATCCCCATTTTGTTCAGTTCGATCACTACTTGGTCATCTTTCTCATCCTTTCTAGCTAGCTTGGGTCAGACACATGACTATTAATCTTAATAGTGTTAATTAATTGAGTTAATTAGTGGTTCTTTAAAGCTCGAATGGGTTACAGGTCCTACAAATATTCTCACCTCTGTAGGTGATATAGACACACAAAGATGAATGCAAAAAAATTAAAAATGAAATAATAATATAGACACCGAAAGCGAGTGAAAAAGGAAAAGAAGAGTATATATATTGGTGATTGGTCTTTCATTTTCTACTATAAAGAAGTTAAACAAATTTTATTTATTTTTACATATTTTAAAATAATATATATCATTGGATATTACGGTACTAGCTAGCTTTTCTCAATTAGTTACCATATCCGAGATCCATGACAGCCTTGCTAAAGAGGAGAATCGATGTATTTGCTCGAGGTTGAATATTGACAGCGTTGCTAAAGAGGAGATCGATGTAAATGCTCGAGGTTGAATATTGACAGCGTTGTTGAAGAGGAGATCTATGTAAATGCTCGAGGTTGAATATTGACAGCGTTGCTGAAGAGGAGATCAAAGTAAATGCTCTAGTTTGAATATTGAAGATGAGACGGAGTTAGACTTTCGAACTATAATGATCAAATATTTATAACGGTCAATCATATTAAATATTTTCCATAGTGAATTAATAAAGCTAAATTTTATAATTTTCAAGACATTTTACTCTAAAATAGTAAATTAAAAATCACATATAAATATAAAATAAGTTACAAACATAGAGAGTAATTGACTCCATATATGTCTCTTTCTTCCATCTTCCACTGTTGCAGATGAATAAGCGATTAACTCTACACGAGAGAATGTTAGGTTTAATTAATCGCTTAGCATGCACGCTTAAATATAATCCATACTTATCTCAAACTTAATTATTTATTTAAATTTTATTCAAGTTAGATCATACAAATTTAGTTGATTAATTTATAGAAGTTTAATTTACAAATTTCTATATATATTTATTTTCAAGCTCTCATTTAATAAATTATTGGAAAGTATCTAACAGTAATAAAATTCGTTCCGTGCTAAGTAATCATAATCATAATCATAATCATTATTATCTCTGACTTGACTGATTTGATATGAAAGGTAGTTTATGAAAGCATATGTGTGGATCCTCTGACAGTCTGACCCATTTGGTGCTGCAGCTGCAGCCTACAGCCACAGGGCAACACTCTGTGGCATTAATTGTTAATGCATTTCTACGCCCAGGATGTATTCAGTCCTTTTTTGTTTGGGAATTTACATAAAACTTTTATTTAATTTGATAGATCTTACGGTGTGCACAACGCTCTCGCTAACAAATATATTGTATTGGCGGTACTATAAATTGGATGTTGATCTAATAATTAGAACAACAAAAATATGTTTTATACACAAACACTATTTGTAAAATTAATTACTTCTTAGACAAAAATACATACTACAATAAAAAAACCGACATAGTTTTTAGCCCCATAATTTTTTGACTACGAAGTTCCAAATTTGATAAATTTGTGATATTTACAGACAGAAAATTTCAATTTTCATTCTAATATATTGTTTATGATATTATTTTGTTCGGAACTTTTTAACCATTTTCATTCTACAACTGCTAATATTGAAATAAAATAAATTTATGAGGAGGAATTCAATTACAACATTCTATAATTACAACGTTTTACAACACGATTTTCAAAGTCCAAACAATCGATCTAAACTGTTCAACCTGATCTCTATATTAAAATGTGCTTAGAGATCAAATTTTACATTTTTCTGAATTTTGTTTTACTATTTCTCAAGTATTTTACAAAATTGTTGTTTTCAAACTATTGAATTTTGTACCCATCTTAATAAATAGTAAAAAAATTCAAAAAAAAATGTAAAATTTGATTTCAAAGTACATTTTTATATAGAGGTCATGTTGAACAATTTGGATCGACTGATTGAACTTTGAAATGTCGTATTGTAAGATGTTGTAACTATATAATATTGTAAGTAAATTTCTTCTCATAATTTATTCAATGCATGAGAACGATTCGAAATAAATATAGGCTTGATAAATTTGTGATATTTATATACAAAAAGTACCAATTTTCGTATCGAAACACGTGTAATAATCTAAAAAAAAATCCAATATAAAGCACGGGGTCCAACCCTGTTATATTTTTGAATGCTTGTGGTTAAATAGGTGTTTTAATTAAGATAAACAGATACTTAAAACATCTACAACATTATTCATCATTACTGCACACGGACTCGATCTATCCAATATGGTCATAAAGGAACACTATATTACTGCAATCCATTACTGCGCACCGACTCTACGTACGTACTTGAAACATCTACAACATTTATTCAACATTATTCAACATTATTCATAAGTTAAAGTTGGTCACAAAGGAACATCTTAAATGCAAATTCATGAAGTGAGTTATTATATATAAACTAAAAAAACAAAGGGAAAACACTATATTCGGTATAAGTGAAGCCTCAACATATATATTTACAGTAAACGTAGATTCAAATGCAAGTGGGCTTAGATACAGTGATTGCCCCTCATTTCATTCATCATTACTGCGCACTGACTCTACTGATTTGTTTTTATATTTCGTAATAATTAAAAATAATAATAATAATAATAATAATAATTAAAGAGGTTGATGACATATGTTTTTGCAAAAACAACATAAGTATTAAATTGGGGATTCGGTACACTCCAGATTCGCCGATATTTTTATTAATATCCAAAATTTAATACAAATTCTCAAAACCAAATGCCTACTATTAAATTTTCTTTCTTTCTTTTATTAATTTTATTTTCTTATGTTTTTGATCTTTATGCGCTACGTACTTTCTTTTAATAACTCAGCACTCATGAGTTACATTTTATGTATGCTTTCAAGTTACAAGTCTCTTGTAACAGTTATCAATGAAATCAAATAGGGGCTTGACCTCTATTTTTACCCCAAAAAAAAAAAGGTCTTATGTTTCAAATCCAAAAGAGACAATTTTTTGTAGATATTAAATAGTTGGATAGCTTGACCTCTAATCTTTTATTAAAAGAAAAATAAAAAAAATAAGTTCCATAAAGATTGCAAAATTAAATTGTATTAACAACCCAATACTGCAAAAATAAACTTTCCATCTATTAACGAAGGGGAGAAAAATCAGGGAATTGCGGAGAAGGTGTTTGATAACATGCTTCAGAGAAAAATCAGGCCGAAGTGTTGAATGCCATCAGTGTTCTAAATAGCGCGCTATAGCGCCGCTATAGCGTTTTTGGACCCCAAACGCTACGCTACGACATCAAAATGCGCTATTTGCGCTACGGCCGCTATAGCGGCCGCTATAGCGCTATAGCAGTCCGCTACAGCGCTATTTGCGCTATACAATATGGGTTTTTTTTTATTTTTTATTTTTAAGCAATTTATATGGGTTTTAAATAAAGATAAAAAAAATCTCAAACCGAAATTGAATTTGTTGCTACTTGCTACAAATAAATCAATTTGAAATTGGGAATAGAAATTGAAATTTGAATAGAAAAAAAGTCCAAACCGGAATTAAAATTTGAATAGAAAAAAAAAATAGATTATGTCATGAATCATGATACTTAAGATATTTTTAATAGGAAAAATCGATAGTTTATGATATTACTATGGATATTTTGAACCGCAATTTGGACTTTGTACGGGTTCAATATGAATATTATAATTTCTTAATTACTTTGGTGTTATTTATTGTTCTATGAGACCTTAGATAATGTTGATATTTAGTACAAATATTGAATATACGAAATGTAAAAAAAAAAAACGCTATTTGGAATAGCTTCCGCTATAGCGACGCTATTCGCTATAGCTTTTTTTTTAGCCTTCCCGCTACGACGCTATAAACGCTATTTAAAACCTTGAATGCCATTATCAATGATGTTGTCCGATTAAAGATTGCTAGTTAACTTGTGCGCTGCTTTAAGAATTACTACAATACACGTACGTAATTGACATCTTATATGTCCTCACAACAACCATGAGATTAGCACCTTCCATGTTCAATTGTTCAGTGGACCCAATGAACAACTCCAGACCAGATGCGGTGTTTTGATTGGGGGCGATTTGATGAGAGGAACTGACAGACAGCAACAGTAAAAGAGAAAGAGAGATGTAACTGGAGTTTGAAAGAAACTGAGACAGATAACAGAGAAGTGCTATTGAAAAAGTAGGCCCAAATATATTTTCGCATTACATCACGTGACAAATTAAATTATCTTGTACTAAATTAAATATAAAAGCTCGGCCCAATTTGGCCCAATTAAATTGTTTGACTAAACCCTAACATTATTTCATTCGCCTCTTAAAGCGCCGTTCTCTTCCGATTTCGTCGGAATTACGCGACTTGCTTCCTCTATTGCTGAGTTTAAATTCTTTTCTTTATTTTAATTTCCTTCCTTAGAAGGTTGTGCGAGTTCTATTTGTGGCTCAATTGCAGTACCTATATATTGACATTGTATTATGGGATTGTTCAATTGATTTTCTCTACGATTTATATTACTTTCCGATTCTCTGGTTAGGATTTATACAAACAGTTCCATTGTACTTGCAGAGATATCTTTAAATTTATAACTTCAAGTAAAAATTGAGCACTTGATTTAGTCCCATCTGCGCCTTTGTATGCTTTTGGGAGTTGTAATGGTGCTAATAGCGATTCTGTTGGAGTTTGTCAGGCTTCAAGTATTCTCGTTTGTATGCTTGAAGTTTGGAATATTCTTCAAACATTTATCTAATTCTCACTTTTACTGCGAAACTACACATGCTTTGTCGATTTTAGGTTTTACTTGGGTGTTTTGCGAAGGTGGTACTAATGATTTTACTGAGCAAATGAAGAAGCGATATTCTAAATTGAGCTTCGCCAATGATTTAATCACAATCGAGCTTTTTAAAACTGATGCTCAGTTATACATTGGGTAAATTTTGGTGGGTTTGGGTTTGGGTTTGGATTTGGGTTGTTCGTACTTTCGATCTTTCACAGAGATGGTAATAGGTTAAAAGGTTGGTAAAATGTTTTATTTTAGGGATCAACTAACAGTCCCCCCCATTCAGTCCCCTAACAGTCCCCCTAACTGTCAAAGTACAACTGTCAGTCATACATTAATTCAGTTCCAAAATGGAAAGTATGAATACCTAAGATATGAAGTATTCATATATAATTCATCAAGTATTCATACCTAAATTATCAAGTATTAATTCACATACGGACTGGGGACCATTACTTTTCCGGAACAGTAACTGTCAGACTGCATTGGGGACCACACCCAAAAAGTCACGTGGATCACACCACCAGTCCCCATTCATTGATTAAATTAATTCACATACAAAATGGAAAGTATGAATACCTAAGCTATCAAGTATTCATATGTAATTCATCAAGTATTCATACCGAAGATATCAAGTATTTACTCTAAAAACTGGACACAATACTACCCATCTTTTACACGTTTTTCAAAGTAGTTTTTTTTTCTCCATTCATTCTAATCAATTTTTGGGACGATCTATGAGGAATTTTGCAAATCTTAAAACACGAAAGTTTTCTAATTTTTTTTTCTCTTTCAAATAAGATCCATGATGACATACTTTTACACGTTTTTCAAGGTATCAAATATTCAAATATGGAAAATATTCATACAAAATAGAAAATATGAATACCTAAGCTATCAAGTATTCATATATAATTCATCAAGTATTCATACTTATGATATCAAGTATTTAAAGAAAAAAACTGGACTCAACTTTAACACGTTTTACACATTTTTCAAGGTGGTTCAATGATTGAAAAAGTAAGTTATAATGGGGGGACTGTTAGGGGACTGGAATGGAGGGGACTACATCTTTACTCTTTATTTTATTCTCAAACAGAGTTTGGACCATGTTGAACCTGTTAGAGTGTTCACCCAATCTAAGAGATATCCTTCATCAGTTAAATTTTCTTATTTTCACAAAACAATGAGCTCTGTATTTGTAGAAATGAATGTGTGTTGGGAGATTAAAAGTTCAAGTTGCCTCGCATTAATGCTCATATTTTCTATAACTAAGTTTCTTTTTAGTTTTAAAATTTCAATCAAATATAAATAATTTAGGTCCTCCTAACTTAAAATAATTAACTTAATTTTTTTTTTAAATTGAGCCTTCCTCATGCTTGTTGTTTTCTCTAACTTGCTCTTATGTATGAATTTGGGTTATTGTATGTCAGCACTGTAAAAGAGAGCAGTGCACTGTGTCAGTTCATGATGTACCGATTGGTACCGAAAATTTAGCTGGTTCGAAAGGGCTGGGTCCCGGACTTGGCGGTTGGTGCTCAGAGCTCAGATTGAACTTGTGTTGATCCAGTCGGGTTGGCTTGTCATATCACGTGATGTATTGCAAGCCTTGTTTCCTAGGTTGAGATTGACTGTGCTTTATCGCTTTTCTGGTACTATGTTGCAATTGTCTGCCATTTTACTTGGGTCATGTTTTATTCGTCGAGTTCTCCAAAAGGGGTTTATTTTTCCAGAGTTTAGTTTTTGAGAAGTAATTGTAATTTGTAAGGCCTACAGCGGCTGTGTAAACACCAAAAAAAAAATCTCCGGGAGGTACAAACACAACAGATTATATTCGATATGAATTATATAATTCATATCTTATTTATTTCTCAACATACCGTATCAAACATGTTATTATAATATAAATTGAAAATATTATTCTAATCAAAATTATATGAGCAAAGTTACGGTGTGATATGCTCATTAAGAAAATTTGGTGAGTACAACTCCAAAAGTGTATTGAATTGACTTCAAACAATGAATTTAAACTGTTGAAATCTATGTACTTCATGAGTGATGCATGTATATGCAAATTTTTAAAAGTTTCGAATTCATTTGATACAAGGTCAAGCGGTCAAAAAAATGAATATTTTATAAGTTGTTTTATATATTTAATTTTTATTATTTCTTTGACCGCTTGACCTTGTAGTAATGAATTGAAATTTTTAAAATTTTACATGTACATGCATCACTCGTTAAATACATGGATTTCAACGGTTAGGATTCGCCGTTTGAAGCCAATCTAATATATTTTTGGAGTTGTGCTCACCAAATTCTCTTGATAAATACATCACGTCCTAGCTTTGCTCAAATTATATTGATGATCATAATAATATTATGCGTGCAATAATAATAACTCTAAATTAAATTGTAATTTGATGGTGCTTTGATCAATTCTAAAACATATCATTACATTGTATTCAATTTTAGAAAATTTATCTTTTTTTTTTACATATATTATTCCTATATTTTATACTATATCAAATCGGGTTCCGATTTGAGCTGGATAGGTAAATTAAAATCGTAACTGTTTGACCCTAAAAAGTTGCTACTTAAAATTTAATGTAATGAGTAGCTTCTTCTAATTGGAAAAGTGCCAAAATCACACATAGACCTCTAAAAGGAATTGAGTGCAACATGTTAAAATTATTGGTGGCATTCTACACATGAAACCATGAATTTTGATGTGTGGTATGGTCAAAATTACAAAGGAAATAATTTCCTACAATTTAAACAAGTCATGAATAAATCCTTGGGTGCAAAATCAGGGAGATACTCAGCAAAAATCCAGCTTTAGAGCACTCTGGGTACAAATTGGAAACTCTAAGCAAAACTGGACCACAGGGACCCGCTTGTCATTGGTTCACCAGCAATTTCGCTGGAACCATGGTTTGTATAGACTTGGAGCATACATATCAAACCCCATACACCAAACAAGCAGCCCTACGGCTCACCACACACCGAGTGTAGCCAGAGCAAGCCGTTAGGCGCTGGATTTAAACTCGGGCACTTTGACCCCTTCAAGCTCCGTGCGCTCGGTGCTTCATGCACCATGCCAGACCCTCTACACGGCTCACGAGCACTAGGTGCAGCCGAATAGAATAACACGCTTAAAAGGAGAAGGAGAGTATGACATGCGGACCCCGTTTGCAAGATCCTTCCCTCTCTTCTCCTCTTCCTATTAACCCGAAATATGGCCAAAATAGGTAGTATGAATTCGAGCAAAGCAAAGGAGTCTCATGGCTAATGCTTACCCGAAATCGACAGCAGTTCCTTTATCTCCCTCTCTACTCAAATCTCTGCAATCGATTGTAGTTTTATGGGCTCCAATTAGAGCCGAGAGCGGGAAAGAGAGGAGAGTAAGAACTCGGGTTGTAGGGCAAATTAGGCTCTATAATTTAAAAGGAGCAACAAATGGGCCTCCACGATGCTGCTAGAAGCCTCAATTTAATTAGGGATGCATTGAATTGAGCTGGCATATGAATGTGATATGGTGCAGTTCGGGTGTAATTGGAATACTACAAATTAGCTCAGTAAAAGATATAATACGCCCTGGAGCACTTTAAACATTATATTGCGACACTACTTGGCCTTTATCTAATACCCAATGCATTAATATCAAGAAGAGGGATATGATAAGGTCGGTGTACCGCCGGTACAGTGTAAATCGGCCTATACAGCTGTCTAATTGATGATTGGTCCCCATACACGTGTTATACAGCCTATGGATGATGACAGGAATAGAAGGTTCAGCTCCCAGGGTGCAACAGCCTATGGATGATGACAAGCTTCACCATAATAGGCCGGTTTATGGAGGGCTAAGATGTGCCATCTGATGATAAAATCAAATCCAAAGGCTACAGATGATGCTATGGCCAATCATGGATGATGTGTATGAAGAATATTGATCAAGCCCCTGCCAGCAAGGCATTCGAAAATGAATGAATTAATCAAGACCATGCATCAAACACTTGATGTGCATGATGATAGCCACCTCAGCAAAACCCTAAACCCTAGGCCCATGCCTGCCTTATATAAGGCACCTAAAATGAATGCTGGATACACATCTTCTTCTCAAAAAACTCCTGTGCTAGAATCAAACCAAAGAGAAACCTCCATTTTCAAAGAGAGTTTAAGTTAGAAGTTTCAAAGTTTCAAGCTTTTTAGAAAGGTAATCAATACCTTGAAAAATGTAAGCTCAAAACTGAGCAATGATCTGTATATATGTCATTTTAGTCGAAATAAAGGGTTTTTGTTGATGATTTTCTTGTTCTTTGCTTGATCTTGTTCTCATCTTCTATTTCCTTTTTCTTTTACTCTCAAAACCATGGATGTAAGGGCTATATAATTTCTAGTTCATCTTAGGATGAGGAAAAAACAAAAGAAATATATAGCTTGATGATCATGTTTCGTTTCTTCTTTTGCATCTTCTTTCCTTTTAAAGCAAAGAAATATATATATGGATGTACATAATAAAAATGTGTTACTTGCATCTTTCTTGTTTTATTGGTGATCTTTATAAAAATAAAATACATAAAAATGTCGAAATTTATCATTTTTCTTCTTTGCTTTTCTTTTCCTATCTTCTCTTTTCCTTTATTTCTCCTTCTTTCTTTTGTTTCCCCTTTTCTTTATTTTATATTGCAAAGAAAAATAACAAAACACATAATCACATCAATATAAATAATATGTATGTTAAAAGTAACATTTTCATATTATAAGAAATATAAAAGGAAGAGATATCAAAGTTGATGTTTAGCTACATCCTTTGAATATCAATTTCTCATATAATTCTTTTAATATGAAAATTAAATTAAAAGTGCATAACAAAATGAAAAAGGGAATTTAAATTAATTGGCATAATGGGGATTGATGTTTAACTACATCTCCCTAATTATGTCATTTTGAACTCTTAAAGGACTTCAATGCATAAAAGAGGAATAAAAGGAGTAATATGTGAAGAATTGATGTTTTACTACATCTTTTTCCATATTATGAATTTTATTACTTTTCAAAGGACCTAGATGCATAATTACTAAAAGGAGAGGGCAAATGAGAAGAGGGAAAATTCAATCCCCATGACATGATGCTCAAAGATCCTTTTACATGAATATGCAAATGACCAAGGACTTATATGCATAATTTTCATAATTGCTAGCAAATGACATATGTGATGCTAGTACCCCTTTGATTCTTCCTTGATGCAATCTTTCATTCATAGCATTTAAAGATAAAATATCATGGTTAATGGAATAGCATAAGCACAAAAAATGCCTAAATAACCTGCTGGTACAGATCAGCCAGTGCAGGCTGATCAAAGACCCAAATCAAAAATCTGTTTAAATAGAAAGATAGAGGACAAAAAAACAATCAATTTAGACTCAAATTTTGCACCTTTCCGATTTTTCTACTATTTTCTAGCTATTTTCAAAGTTGGATGTCAGAAAATTAGAAATCTGCAGCATACACATTTGCAGTTACACCCTTCTGTTTTTTCTTTTCTTCTGCTTCTCTCAAAAATAGAAATAAAAAGTATAAAATTCCCAAACTTCATGCATCTCTTTTAGATATAGTGTATTACAAGAATAAAAAAATCATACATGTCATTGATGAAATTCATGAGAAAATGATGAGAGCTTCATGCTCAACCCAAACCCGAAACCCAATAACCTAAACCATACCCAATATCCATTCTTCTAAGCCTTGGTATACTTCTGCTTCTTCCAAACATACCTAAGCTGCCATACCCATCCGAGACCACCCCACTGAAGTTTGATATCGAGCACCGGTACCAGAACCGGTACTGAACCGAGAGGTCAAGCTAGAAAAATGATCAAGCCTCTGTTATAAATGGAATTGGTCTTGTAGAAAGCTCTCCTGCACTCAAGCGATGCTAAATGAACAATCAATTGAAGAAGAAAGCAAGAAAATCGGTGAAACCCGATTAAAATCTCAACCGGTACCGAAGGTGCTAGCCCGGCCGTACCGCCATCTCCGGTGCCCTACCACCGCCGAGGATGCCATCAACATGCTCCTGCCCTCTAGGCGATCCCGATGGTGCCTTCATCTGACCTCGCCGTGACCGGAATCTCGCCGGAGCCGCATCAGAGCTGAACCCTAGACACGGGTTTCAAACCCTGATTCGTATCAAATTGAACACGAATTTTGAAGTAATATAAATCACTGGATCTCGGCGCCAAAAGAAAAGTTTGAATAAGGCTCGAATCTTGACGCAAAAGTCAGATCCTGGGGCTCATAAATCGCTGCCACTCGGGGGCCCACGTGTCAGTGGAGACCCGATGCTCCTGAACGAATCTCAATGCATGATTTGGAACCTAGCACAGTTATCAAAACGCAGCAACCGAATCTCAAAGTTTACCACCCAGATCCGCTGTCCTACACAAATCCTGAAACATGGTGCACATTTTAAAGTCATTACACACATCTTAAAGGCCCAGACTTGCAATCTCAAAGCCCAGAAAAGATAAAAGAAAGATTTTTCACAAGAAGGCCCTTCCGACAAAAAAATCCTTCACAAAGTAGTCCCTGATTATCTGCAAATAAGCCCCTGGCTGCCTAAAAGCCCTTCAAATAGGTCCCTGGAAGCCCAATTCTCACTTTAGACCTTGCCAAAAGCCCAAATTACAAATCTTAGCCCTTCCAGCTTTACAAATAGACCCCTGAAAAAACTTGAAACTTCACAAATAAGTCATTTTCAGCCTTTATTGGCCATAACTTCTTCATTTCAAACCCAAATCAGCTCAAACCAATTCCAAATGAACCCAAATCAAATCCTTTATGTTTCCTAAATTAAAATCAAGCATAATTAGACATCACATAGCATGTTAAATGACCAAAATACCCTTTTCTCCCCTTTTCTCCATGCTCAAATCATTTCCTTTTAAATAAAAATATATCAATAAAATAAAGATATGCTTTCTCAGATATAAATAGGTTTCTAAAATAAATGAAAAGGCATAATAAATATATTTTAGTAACACTCATTGCATCTTATGTATATACATATTCATTAAATACCTAAAACAATGATAATCAAACAAAAAGACCAAGTACATGAGTTTGCTTTCCCCTTTTAGCCCCTTTATTCAATTCACGACAAATAGGCTCCAAATCCTGGAATGAACGAGGTGTTCAGTATGGCTTGGAAGGGTCATCTGATGTAATTAACAGCGGGGGCTTGCGCCCGCTGGGAGTTAAACGTCCCCACAATCATTAAACTCTCTCGATAGACTGATTATAAATCGTAGGTCTGTCGAGGGTGAACCAGAAGGAATAGCAGAGAGAAAGAAATGAATGTTTCAAGATTCGATGTTCCTTAACCAATTGAGAGCATTGAACCATAAGGCATTTAAATACATATGCACACACCTTCCATACCAACAGCTGTGCAACTTTCTGCGCCCTACAGTAACTCTCTATTATAATGTCGGATTCGGATGTAATTGTGATACAATATAGAACTATTAATAATTTTTTTTTTAAAAGAGGCATGAGCCCGTTTCATTAACATGAAACCATAATTACAAAGTCAGAGTTCAGCAAAGCATCAGCCAAGTATGTTTAGCGATAACCACTGAGAGAAGCATAAAAGAACCATAAAAGCAACATAATATGCAAACCAACCAAGCAATATACCAAGCTTTGGTGGAAGCTAAACTCCAAAAGTAAGATAACGAGGCTAGTACTAAGCCACACAGGATGGAACTAATGAGATATGCTAAGTACAAAAATTGATGGGCAAACGTCTTCACTGCTGATCTGGAATCCCGGGCGGCTGATACACCACCATCTCCAGAGGCATATACTGGTCTAAAGGAATTACATCTTCAAGGATTGGCATCCATTCTTCAACAGCTAACTTCACCTTGGTCTTGACATTTCCTGCCCAATAAGAAAGTAGAGATTTTATTTGAAAAATAAGTGTTCTAGCTGTTTTTGTAGGGCAATTATTAAAGCATCTATCATTTCTATGTCTCCATATTGTCCAGCACACAGCACTAAGTACAATTAGGAATCCTATTTTATCAGTCATTGGTAATGATACAGCAAAATTGAGAAGATCTTCAAAAGAAAGCCATTCATGCATAATCTCTTGGCTTTTGCCTAACCAAAACCAAACTCTTTGAGCCAGAGTACAGGTGAGGAACAAGTGACTAATGGTTTCATCCTCAGAACAAAATTGACATGTTTGAGCACCAGACCAGCCTCTACATGCTAAATTATCTTTGGTAAGGATTGAGTTGTGTGTAGTTAACCACATAAAAACCCTGATTTTTGATGGGACAGGTAGAGTCCACCAGATCAGTTCAGAAGTGGTAGGTAAGACTCCTCTAAAATTTAAAAAATTATACAATGAGTGTGTATTGAACTTCCCTGTGTTATCCCATCTCCAAGCTAGTTGATCTTGATCTGATGAGAAGGAAATGGTACTAATGAGGTGTAGAATATCAGTCCAATCTACCAAATCCATGCCCTCCAATGGCCTTCTAAACTGAACCCTCAACCCTTGGGAATTAATCACTTCACTAAAAGATATTTGTTTATTACTACATTTCCTATAAACTACAGGGTATAGAGTTGCTAATGAGCAATCCTTATACCATATATCTTCCCAGAATCTACATTGGGATTGCCTACAGGGAGTATACTGTACACTAACAGATCCTATATTTTCTAAATTCGAGATAGTTTTCCAGAATGGAGATGGTGGGGTATGAAAATCAATATATTTATGTATGAGGATGGTTTTCCAAATAGCATTGTAAGTAGGGTTTTTGAACCTCCACCGCCATTTTAATAACAAGGCATTATTCATATCTCTGAGATCTAAAATCCCCATCCCTCCAAATTGTTTAGCTAAACAAATAGTCTCCCAATTAACTAAAGCATACTTTCTCTTTTTTTCAGTTCCTTGCCATAAGAACCTCCTTCTAATTTTGTCAAGTTGATGAAGAACTGTGCTAGGTATTTTAAAGACTGATAAAGAATACAAAGGGATGGAAGATAAGACTGAGTTTAATAATGTGATCCTCCCCCCAATAGAGAGCAGTTGACTTTGCCAACTGGGCAGTCTAGATTCCAATTTATCTATTAAAAATTGCCAATCACTAACTGCAAGTTTTTTAATGTGTAATGGAAGCCCTAAGTATTTGATAGGAAATTGTCCCCATTGGCACCTAAAGAGTTGATTTAAATTGGAAGTTTGAGGATCTAGGTTTATAGGATACATTTCAGTTTTATCATAGTTGACTTTAATTCCTGATAAGGCCTCAAAGGCCATCATTGCCCACCATGCAGCTTCAATATTCTCCTCCTGGGCATCCAGGAAAAGAATAGTGTCATCTGCATAGTGACAATTTGTTATTGCTCTTTGTTCTATACAAGCAGGACCTAAACCAGTAAGCACTGCAGCTATTCTACCCTTATTGAATATTTTACTTAAAGTATCTGCAGCTAAAATATAAAGAAAAGGGGATAGTGGATCCCCCTGTCTAACTCCTCTCTTACAATAGAAATAATTAGTTAAATCCCCATTAATGGTCAAACAAGACTGTGAACTATACAGCCAAAGAGTAATCCATTGAATCCATTTGGAACCAAAATTTCTACTAGTTAACACTTCCAACAAGTAATCCCAATGGATTTTATCATAAGCTTTTTCAAAATCCACTTTGATAACTACTCCTGATTGCTGATTTTGTTGACAAGAATGAAGTATTTCTTGACTAACTATCATATTATCTAATATATATCTATTCTTAATAAAGGCTGCTTGACTAGAATCAATTAGTCTAGGCATGACTTGTTCTAGTCTAATGGTAAGTAATTTAGAAAGGATTTTAAAACTACAGTTAACTAAACTAATTGGTCTAAATTTTTTAATCTGGGTGGCATCTTTTTCTTTTGGGATTAAGCAAATGCAAGATTTATTTATTTTAGTTAAATCAAGTGAATGTTCATAGAAGTGATAGGTGAGAAGCATCAGATCAGCCTTAACTAAATCCCAAAAGAATTGATAAAAATGGAATGTAAATCCATCTGGACCAGGGGCACCATTAGGTTCAGAGGCCAATATTGCCTGTTTGAGCTCCAATTCAGTGAAAGGTCTTTCTAATTCCCATTTTTCTATATTTAACAATTTGTCATCTGAGTCCCAAAAGTCAGGTTCTAAATGTGCAAATTTATATCCAGGGGTTCCTAGTAAATCTTTGTAATATGTTACTACATGGGATTTAATTTCTGGGAGTGATTGGGTAAGGTGTCCATCTATTTCTAAAGCATTAATCATATTCTTTTTAGACCTATGAGTAGCTAAAATATGAAAATACTTAGTATTAGCATCCCCTTCTGCTAACCATTTTTGTTTAGATTTTAACTTCCATTGCTCTTCCTCTTCTTGGTATATGGTATCAAGTTGTTGTGTGAGATTAAGCCACTGTTCCCCTTCAGAATTGGTGAATTCCCTATGATCCCTTATTATTTCTAGTTCATGCAGTAATTCTAGTAAGTGAGTTTTATCTCTTTTTTTTTACCATAATAATTACGAGCCCACCCTTTAATCCTCTTTCTAATATGTTTTAACTTGTTATTCCAGCTTTTAGCTATATCTGGTAAGGAGAGGGGGTATTCTTGCCACCATTTAATCATAAGTGAAACAAAATCTGTTTGATCAGTCCAACTAGGGTTAAATCTAAATAATGGGGGAGAATGGGGATTGTCAGAAGATGTTTGGACTAGGAGGGGACAATGATCTGAACCATGACTACTAAGATCTCTAATGGAGCTAGAAGGGTATTTTTGGTCCCAAGCAAGGAAAGTAAAAACTCTATCTAATAGGGCAAACCTGGTGCCATTAGACCAAGTAAATCTCCTGGTATGGAGTTTGTGTTCTATCAAATGTAAAGAATTAACAAAAGAATTAAATTTGTTACTAATGGGAACATCAAAGTTAACTCCTGTTTTTTCTTCTTTTTTCCTAATAGCATTAAAGTCTCCACATAGGAACCAAAGATCTATGTTAGTATTTTTTATTTGAGATAATTCATCCCAAAAGGCTTGTTTAAGGTTCCTAAGAACTGGTCCATAGACCACAGTCAATTGCCATTGAGTATTGTCTAATTTGTTTTCCATAATTATATCTAAACAAAAACGATGCACCATGTGATGAACAAATCTAATTTTGTTGCTATCACATCCTACAAGAATCTCTCCTGATCTACCAACAGAGGGGACCCACAACCAAGAATCTAATTTGTGGGAGATACTCTTAAGACATCTATTAGTAAAATCCTCCTTTTTAGATTCTTGGATGGCTAATAAATCTACTTTATTATTGTCAACTAAATCTTTAACAATTTGTCTTTTTCTACTAGAATTCAATCCTCAACAGTTCCAATTAAGAATATTCATTGAGGAATGAAGGAAACACTAGCTTGATCTAGATTATCTACTAGGAAAGAATGTATCAATCTAGGTGTTGTATCTATTGAATCTACTTCCTTATTAACTACTTTACTAAGATGATTGATTTGATCTAAAGTGACTGGAGATTGGTGGCTATTGTTAGTATTTTGTAGTAACTGTTTAACAACTTGTTCAAATGTGCTTCTATCTAGGGATTTCATACTATCAACAATCAATTTTCTATCTTCATCAGAAGTGCCTAGAGTAATTTGATATACTTGGAATAAAGCAACAATTTGATCTACACTAAGCCTATTATAAGGGAAGCTATTGATAAGACTAATACCTGAGGAGCTGCTGCCTTCAGCCATTTTCCTTTTCTGTGCTTTGCTCAGAGTGGAGGCAGGATCTCCTTGTACAGTGACTCGGAGGCTGCGGCGTAGATCAGGTTTTGGGTGTCGAACTGGAGTTTCTGCAACTTCATGAGTGGGCATCTCAGTATCAGACAAACAGATAGCCTTGTCTGGGGAAGACCCAGGGCCCTGTCGGAGATGGTTGGTGGCACTTCTAAGTCTGGAACTCACCCCAGAGGATTTGGTAGATGGTTTGGTCTGAGTTTTGATGATGCCAGAGTGAGGGGTTGCTTTGGCTTTGATGATGCCAGAATGTGGGGTTTTGATAGCTAAAGCTTTGGGTTTCTTTCTCCCCCAAGTAAACTTCTTTTTGGGTGTAGTCCTCTTACTAATTGGTTCAGGATTCCATTTCTTGGAAGGTTTGGGAGGTGCAGTAGATGGTTTGGGTTTCTGCAAGAGTTGGAGCCTCTGCATTCTAGCTAGGATTGGTTCATCATCTTCAGACATGTATTCAGGAGGGTGAGGAGTGGATACTGTCATGGTTGGTGGTGGAGCAGGAGCAGAGGTTAACTCTATATTTTTATCATTATCCTTGCATACTGGTATCTCTAGACCTAGTGTCTGAGAATCAGTAGCAGGGATTGAGATCTGCATGACTGGTCTTGGTGAGTCAGTTTTGGGTGGTTCTGGGGGTAGAGAGCTCCTAGTATCAGTGACTGGCTGTCCTACTGGTACTGAGACAACTGGTGGAACCGGAGGCACTGAACTGGGGCCAGCCCCATCGTCAGCTCTAGTTTGATGTATATAACTGTCCCAGTTATGTATTTCCAATTCTTCACTAATAAATTCCTCCTCTAAAAAGACATTGAGCCCTTCCATTGGGGTTTTACCATGGTCTGTTGGTCTGAGATTAACTGGCTGTGAAGGGGGAATATCAGTATTCAGCATCCTGATACTACCTCCCCCCTGAACCAGTGGAGGAGGTGGTTGGTTGGTATTCCCTCTTGGACCATTAGGGTGGGGTAACTCTCTCCTTTCACTTTCCCCAAATTCGGTTCCATTAGGGTAAGGTCGCCCTCTCTTTCTACTAGCCCAGGCATTTAATGGCTCTGTTTTATCAGTTTCAACTTCAATATCTATTTCATACAGGGACATTGTTCCAGTTGGGTCTCTATATGTTACTATGTGTGTTTTGGGAAGGAGTTTAAGATCACAGACTGCCAATTTTAGTAGGACAAATCTCACATCATACCCACTCTGAGTAGCACAGTCAATCTCTTGAACATAAGCCCCAAAAGGATTGAGAACTTGATCATACTCAGAGAATTCATCGAAAAAAATCGGAAAGTTGTAAATCCTAACCCAGACAGTTTGTAACGGAATACCTTCACTGAAGCCTTTCTCCCAGGCGATGATCGGAAATTGGACATCTCCCAGGCGCAGGTATCCCCGAGAAGCCACGGAGTCTAACCAGGTAGCATTGGGGGCTTTGATGAGGTATTTGTACTCATCAAAGACCGACGCCACCCACCGGTGTTGATTAAACCGACTTCTGAGAACGTTTTCCACTTTTTCCGGCCCCCAAGCCGCTATATCATCGAGGACAAAGCTCAGCAGGAGATTAGCCTCGATCGCCTGAGATCGAGGAGTAGCCTGAAGAACGACCAAGGGAGGGGAGATCGCCATTGCTGGAGAAGGAATGGATCGGGATCTTGGAAAGGAAAGAGGGGGAGGAGTGGATCTAGGTTTAGCTATTGGCGGGACAATGGAATGAAGAGGTGGCGCTCGACATTGTGTGGCTTTATGACCTAGCCGATTACATGCGAAACAAATCTGCTTATTGCGACACTCTTTGGCTACGTGTCCGCGATCGCCACAGCGCATACAGATCGGACGTTGCAAGGTGGATTGTAACCGGATCTCAGCAATGCGGTTACGAACGAGCGTGGATTTGGACGCTTGTGGGCGCGATGGATTGCGCTCACGCCAGATTGGAACAGGGTGTTGCACCACTTGACTATAAGTGCGACGCAGGCTGTCAGTTGGACTCGGATCCGCCATTAATGGCGTTGGGGAGGCCCCATATTTTTTACAAAAACTATCTCGCAACAGGCCCAGGCGACGTTGCTGGGCCTTCTGTACAGGAGGCAAGGCCATATAGCTTTTCTTTTTTTGTTTTTCTGTGGTGTTTTTCTCTTTTTTTCGATTTTCACTTTTTTTATGTTGCTACTTTTCTATCGCCATTAATGTCGCCTTTTTCGCCTTTTCTATCGCCTTTTTTAACTAAGTAATTATCATCGTGCTCATAATATAATCAGTTATATTTAGATTGCTTCTAAATAATATGTGTGAACGTTTAAACAAATATGTGCCAAACATGTATTCTATGTAAAATATATTATTTGAAAAGTTTACTTCATTACATGAGACTAGGAGAGACGGGCGAATTCATATCACCGACGGTACCGTAATAGGGAATCTTTTACAATTACTTGATCTGGACCGTTCTTTTTAACTTGGCACGAATCTCAAAGCCCAATAATACTGCCCCCTCAGTCAGCCCGAATCCCAAACCGGCTGAGAGTTAATCTCAAACCGTAAATAGCTAACTGTAAAAGGGAATCTTTTACGGTACCGTCGAGGATATGGATTCAGAGACGGGCATTGGCACTTTGAACGAAAACGTATTCTCTTTAATTAAAAAATAGTTTTTTCGGACCAATCGTAGATGCACGGAGAATTATAAAATTTGTGTCATGTTATGTAAGATTCTAGAGCAGCTTGGGTCCGATGGGTTTCGAGACCGTCCAATCTGTTTTAAGATTCGTGCGCACAAATTTTAAAGCATATGCAAAAGTTGTGGATGTGAATCTTAAAGCAGATCGGACGGTCATTGAATCCATCGAACTCACTTTGAGTCCGACAGACTTCGGATCCAAATTGACCTCGTAAGATTCATACAGGTTAAAACAGACGGTGCAGATTCCTCATTTTGAATCCACTAAGAGGTACCACATCAAATTCATACCTTTCTATATTAAGGGCTGGACCAAAACAAATATAGCAGTCCTGTTTGTTCGTGCTGAACTGCTCATAGCCGACGAATAAGAGGCCAGGCCCAGCCCACTCAAATGGAACTACCTGGTCTGCTGGTGCCTATGATTAGATCGTTAGTTATTCACTTACCAGGAGAGCTTTTTAGCCCACTATAACAATTGGAAGCCGAACACGCTGCCTCCCTTCATAAGCTAGAGGGGGCAAAAGTAATTAATGCGATTTTATTTTGTACACCTCAAATAATTATTCTTTGTACCACTATTGTAAGGTCCATCATTGCATATCCCACTTCAACGAAGCGCACAAGATCAACAAAATGGTTGATTTTTCTAATTTCTTTTGTTAATCATTGTGTAAGCCATCCCTCTTTTGTGCAGCAAGGGAGCATTCCTGTCCCAAATTACCTCCTAGATTAGTCCTAGATTAGGTGAAGATTTGATCAAATCTCCAAATTAACCATGAAGCCAGTAAAAAGACGAGCGATTAATTTTGTGAAGCGGCAGATTACATGATGTTTCCCCTTCCATGTTGCAGGGTTGGTGCCCAACATGGCAATATACATAAACACAAGTGGAGGTAGGGATAATTAACTCTTTCGTAGTTACTACCACTATCCAAACTCCAATTCATCCACAATCTTCCAAAGTAGTATTTTAGGATATCAATTTTGTTTTTTCACGACAATAATTTTGGGTGATGTTCTTGTCGGCAGACAATTTAGGAACCACCGTATAACCGGTAGTATAACCTTATTAATTTTTATTTTCTGCTTTGTTTCTAACTTTATTTTTATTTTTACATTTTCAACTCAATAAGTACTGTAGTCTTTCTTTCCATAAACATTATATTGAAGTGTATTTGCAGTTATATTTTTTTTTCTTCAGTGGTACTGTCTAATATTATATGACAATTGTTCTATAATTTTTTTATATCAAAAGTTGTGGTAGCTTTTCTATTCATTAGTATTTTAAAATTTTAAAATAAAAATAAAATATAATTGTTCAAGTTATTCTTTAAGGGTAGCGGTGTAAACAGAGTGAATTCGGAGCGGATAATGCTATTACCAAATCCATATTCACATTTCAATGAGTGGATACAAGTATGAATACATACAGTAAACATATAGTAAAACTTAAAATCAAATTTATCTTAAACGGATACGAATACAGAACGGATAATCCACGAATAAGAATTCAAATAGAGATACAAAAGAATAATTGCCGGATAATTATGTCATGTAAACTTTAAGATATAAATACTCATTAAGAATACTAAAAAGAAAATAAGAAAAACAAATTTATGAATAAGAAACATTAGTCCCACATTGCTATTAAAGATCCATTAAAATAACGGCTTCCATTAAAATAGCAACTTGTCACAAACAATGGAATAGCACTTTAGTGCGTCTGCCAAGAATCTTATAAAAAAAAAAAAAAAATCAGCGGAATAGCAATGGAATGGTCCAAACCGGAGCATTAGTCTCATTAGTGCCACAGGTTTTAATAAGCAAATACAGAGCGGTATATAAAGCCTTTGAGGCTTTCGTAGGTCTTGGAGTAAGCGGAGAAATGAGAGAGAAATTATGGAAACGCGAAATTTTTTTTTTTTTTTTGATAAAAGCGGATATCCGCTCTAACCCGTTTAATTATCCGTTTTCGAATCCGAGTTTTTTTTTTAAATCTGATAAGCATCCGAATTCGTGAATTATCCACTCCATTCAAAACGGATACAGATACGGAGCGATTCGGACCGGATAATCTGGACCCGTTTACACCCTTATTTACGAGAGTTGCATTCATGCAAAATTTCATAATTTTTAGAGTTCACTTTGTTGAATATCAATAATTTATGAAATAAATGAATCGAGTTAACTTAGCAGATAAATTTTAGTGCATTTATTGTGAGAACTCCTGATCTTGTGCAAAGCAAATTTAGAAAGCTATGAAACTTTTTATGGGTGCATCTCCAGTAAGGCTATCAATGGACCGTCATACATAATTAATCTCCAGTAAGGCTATCAATTAAAATGTCTAAATATAATTATGAATGTTTTATTTTTCACATACATAACATAACACAAATAACTATACTTATTTTATATTATAAACGTATATATATATTAAGAATAATTACGTTAACTAAATTGATTTACAAGATTAATTATGATTAAATATTTTTAAATGTACGTGACACATTTAACTGCGGAACAACTCAAATTATGTTTAGTATAACAAAATAACAGTACTGGTCATATCCTAACAGATTTCGAATTTGTATCGTGCAAGATTCAAATTACAAAATCAACAAAGTGAATTATTTTTTGAGATTCACGTGTCAATCTAATAAATTATCGAATATATTTTCAAGATTGATATGCAGATACATTCACGTGGATTCAATTCTTCAGTATAGATCAGTGTTATCAAAATCGGATTGGACCGGCGGCTTAACGAAAAAAAATCAGAACCGGTTACCTATCCGGTTTGATTCTATTGAAGGATTTTTCTGTAATTGAACCGGAAAAGTCTAATCAATTAACAGATTTTTATTGAAAAACCGAAAACCAATTTTTAGAAAAAAAAAAAAAAAAAAAACAGGTCTATGCATGTTCTATTTTTTTCAGGTACATCCACTGAGAAAGAGAGAGAGTAATAGCCTATAGGTCACATGTTCCCAAACTAGATGTGAATGTGTGTAATTTTTTAAAGCTAGTTAACAACATATATATTTTTTTTTAATCTCATTTAATTTTTCACAAGGTCCCTCATATTTTAAATATTATAGAGACTTAATCAAGTATAGCATACTATATAATTATTCATAATACATATAATAATGTAGAGTTAGGCTATATAGTGTCAACCTATACTATGTACTTTTGAGTCATTGGATCTGCATTTAGATTAGTGTTTGATGAAGGCGCTGATTCAGACTAACAGAGACGAACGAAGATTTCAATTAGACTTTCTCTGTTACGATATTTTTTGCAGAAGCCCCACGCCCCATCCGATCTGAAATTAATCCTATTACAACAATCTACTGACAATTGGACTTTGCATTAGAATCTCTAATTCATGTTCTTTTAGCCCCACACCGAATCCATGAAAGAAGCACAACACTTTTTGGATTTGTTTTAGGAGTTGGGATGAGTCATCAAACCCCTAACAACATCATATTGGCGCCCATTGAAAAGCAAGAGAGGAAAATTAAAGAAAATTGAAGGAAATGGAAAAATGCTTTGACCTCATTTGAGGTTGAGGATCATGCCCGCTATTATTAAAGCTTTTATCTTGGAAATTATAACTAAAAAGCTAAGGTTTCTGTCAAAGTTTGGTTAAGTGGTTTCTCTAAATTTACCTTATTATCCTTTATATTAATTTAATTTATATAAATATTCTGAGCATATTATCATGGGCGGATCTAGATATAACAAAGGGACTGCTTAGCTACTTTTATGACTTCAAAATTTTTAATTATGTATATTAAAATTTAATTTAATTCATTTTTCTTAAAATTTTTATAATTCAGCCCTTCTTATAAAATGCTAAATGTATCCTAGTAGCTTAGTAGTTAGAATTTCATTTAATTGTCATGGAGATTTAAATTCAAATTACAGCGATCATACATTATTTATTTATGTTTCAGTCCCTTGTCTAAATTTTCTAGTTCCGCCACTGCTTATAGTCCTAGCCTTTATACACGTTCATTGTAGAATGAACCGTTGAATTAATCATCACTACAACTTGTATAACACGTGTGCATCGGGAGCAGGGTTTCCAATAAGCATCAGTATGAAATTAGTCCGATGTTCCACTTAAACCATCTAATTTGCATTGGAATTACTGAGAAAAACTTTATATATTCACTAATCTCAATTATTCTTTGAATCTAAACTGTTTGTGTGAATTTCGATGCGAATTAGATGATTAAATCAAACATCAGATGGATTTTGGTCCAATGCTCGTTGAAAGCCCTCCTCTATGGGACTTCTTAATTACATGGCAAAATTGTAGAAATTATAGGGGGAGGATATATATAATTCAAGGAGGGGCAGAATGGTAAAATTAAAGTGGAGGGAGCCATGACCATGAACCGTTTTTGCGCGCCTGCTGAGAAAGATTAAGAACATAAGGTGGACTGTCCACAATTAAGTTCCCCGCTCTCTCTCAATGGATAGAGGTACATAGTGGATTGTTCCCACGCTCAGCTCCATAGTTACCAGTGGGACCCGCCGTTCTTTCTTCTGAACTTTGTATCTACCCAGGCTGTTCTTAACTCCCAAGTTGCATCTCCTTGTGCAATTTTAGACTGAAGTTTTTTTTTTTTTTTTTTGAGAGAAAGAAAGATCCGGATTTCGAATCCACGACCTTTCACACAAAGGGTGTTGATTTTTGCAAGCTCTTGATCTTTTTTTTTCCGTGCATATATAGAGAAAATGATAACTATTATATCTAATAGTTTTATTTTGATATTTAAATTTTACATTTTAAAATTTAAGTTATTGTAGCTTTAAAAATTAAGACATGATAGAGACACAAAAAATTAAAGATATTTTAATCCTTCTCAAAAAAGAATATACTGATATTCAGGAGTAGATCTAAGGTGTCATTAAGCTCACCAAACCCTTTGGTTAGCTTAACTTCAAAACTTATCGGAATAGCTTCAATTAACAAACTCAAACCGTTAAAACCAATCTAATTCACGAGTGAAATGGTTTACATGTTTAACATATAAAATTTTGACTTAATTTAGTAAAAAATCAAGTGGTAACAAAATGAAGAAGATTTATAAGTTAATTTTAATGCGTTGATATTTTAATCATATTTTTATCATTTAACTTTATATTTAATTAATTTAAAAATATTATATATAAATACATCACTTGTAAGTAAATCAGTTGTTTCAACATTTTAATGATATTGTTAATTAAAGTTAATTTTAAAATTGAATACAAAAAAATTAGATAAGTTTAAAAACACCTGAGTTCTACTTAACACAACTCATTCCACCTTTATTGTGGATTCTTTTGGTTATTATTTAGGACCCCACATAAGAATAAATTTTCGGAACGTACAGGCTCCGGCGTGGCAATTATTTGGCATGTGGAACACCACCGTGCCGACTTGGACAGTCGGGTTCCTTCGTTAATTGGGTTGGGTATGACTGTATAAATTAACCATCCACATATCCCATTATTAATTTATTTGCAACAACGAAATAAATAAAAACTGATAAATTAAATTATTCATTATATATGTCGACACGTCGTATTGAATATTCCTTTGACGTAAGGCATATTCATTTCATGTACTTCACTACTTCATGTCGTACATGGTACATCCAAAAGAGAAAGTTTTATTTTTTTATTTTATTTTTTATAATGATACGCTTCTTCAGTAGAGAAGATCTTTTATGAAGAACTATGAATAACAATTCAAAGAAGATCGATATCAGACAAGTAGTCTTGTAGTAATTACATAATTTGGATGTAAGTTATGATCATGTGCAATTGCATCAGGGGTATCGATCATAGCAGGGTATCAGCATTCTGGTTAGGGGTGCAAAAGATCAGTCCTATAGTTGAACTGAGTCGCAGAAAGAATTAGGACCGTTAGATATATATGAACTACATTATTTTATTTATGCACTTGTTAAAAATTATGATATTTCAATTTTGTTGTGTTTGTCATCAAGAGCTTGTAAAAATGTACTGATGTTAATAATTTCTAGACGTTCATTTTTCAACTTTATAATTTACATAAACATAATCAAAATGTAATATTTTTTATGAGCACGTAGTGAAAATCATATAGATCAATATAACAGTTTTATTTTGATATTTGTGTTTTAAATTTTGAGTTATTAATGTTTCAAAAATGAAGGCACAATGGATGCACAAAAAATAAAGGTGTTTGAACCCTCCTCATTTACAAATCTAAATATATTTTCTAGAGCTGTAGATAACCAGATTACAGTAGCCAAAGCACTAGAGGGGGCACATAAATCTAGAATTTAGGAGTTAACTGTTCTTAGAGTAGAGTGGCAACAGTTGGTGGATAAGTTAAACATGGTTGTGATGTGTAGAGATAAATTAGATGTCCTAAAGTGGCTATGGACTCCTAATTGTAAATTCTCTGTAAACTTCTTGTACAAATAGCTTGATTATGGGGGTATAAAAAATGAAGAGTATATATATTACAAGAGGAGGGATCCACTTGCAACAAATTTGAGTTACAACAAAGTTACAACATTCATTTTTTTCATTTTCAAAGTCCAAATCGTCGATCCAACCGTTCAACATGATCATCTAAATAAAATATACTTGCAGATCAAATTTTATATTTTTTTGAATTTTTTTGCTATTTATTAAGATGGGTACAAAATTCAATGGTCTAAGTATGGCTATTTTTTGTAAAATACTTAATAAATAGTAAAAAATTCAAAAAAATATAAAATTTGATCTGCAAGTACATTTTATTTAGATGATCATGTTGAACGGTTGGATCGACAATTTGGACTTTGAAAATGAAAAAAATGAATGTTGTAACTTTGTTGTAACTCAAATTTGTTGTAAGTGGATCCCTCCTCATATTACAATATGGAAATCTAGAATTCCTTTTAAATTAAAATCTTTTTTTATGGTTGATTAAGAAAATAGGATTCTCACAACGGTGAATCTTAGTAAAAAAAAAGGTTGGCAAGGGGATGTGAATAGTCTTTTTGTGGGTTATCTGAATGAACTGATCATCTTTTGTGACTTGCCCTTTTATAATTAGCTGTATATGATCATGGATTGCCGAATTCAATAATTTTCAATTTGCTTATACAAAAGTAGATGAATTGTGGTTGATTGATTCCTCAATTCCCTTAAAAGATAAGCTCTTAGTGGAATTAGTAATTAAGAGGGGCTGTTATTTGAACCATGTAGTTAGCTAGGAATAAACTTGCTTTCAAGCTATAAGGGGTACAGACTAATTAATCCCATAAATATATATAGGAGCTCAAATATTATCTTTAGCTAATTTTTGGGTTAATCTGGGGGTGATGGTTCTAAATTGAAGTTATCATTAATTTTATCTGGTGATGTTTTCAATCTTCCAGTTTAATTTTTGGATTGGCAAGGGGAAGTGAATTTTTGGGTTAATTCTAGGGGTGATAGCTTCATGTTACATGAAGGAACAGAGGAGGAAGAGCTGGAAGAAGGGGGCATTCCTCTTTTGCGTGGAATAGGCCAAGGTGAAGGTTGATAAGGGGATGACACTCGAAGGAATGATGGTTAGGGTTTGCTTGCATTTTGTGTGTTTTGTAGTTTCTAGTTAATATAGCTTTCTGGTCTTGTAGTTTGATGTGGAGGTTGTGTTCTTTTATTAGCTGTATGTGGTTTATTTTCCTTATGATCGATGTTTAAGATGGACTGCAGTTTGTGTTTTGCATGAGCTATTTTGCTTGTAATAGTTGATCTAGGGATATGTACTAAAGGATTTTCTGAATTTTGATAATATATATGATCGAATTTCACTCTTTTGTCAAAAACACGTACAAGAATTCAATCCTGAATTCTCAAAGGTCTATTATTATTTTTTATTTTTAGAGGAGATGAATAGATAAAATAAAGAACTTCATTTATTTTATTCAATTTAAGAAATACCAAGGTTCAACAAAGATCTTTGTTGCATATTATGATGTTTAGACTTGTTTTTTTTTATAGCTTTGATCATTCTATAAGACCAGAGGGTTGGTACCAATTTTCTGAACTTGTGATTTTAGTAATAAAAAACGGCGGAGTGTACCCACTCTTATCACAAAAAAAAAAAAGAGTTAACAAGAGGTATAATTAAAATAATATAAGTCAATTAAGAGGAATTTATGTTGGGTAGAACATAGATTATTGTACTTTCGGCCTACTATTTATGAATTAATATGGTACTGAATTGGAGCGGTGTGACCTGTAGAGATAATAAATAGTATAGTACTTGATGGAAAAATTAATTTTGTTAACAAATTACGTTGAACTCGAGATGAGACAAACATATATTTTGCATCGTGATACATCATACATAAATTTTTATGGAAACTCACTATATAATTTTTTTTTTATCATTACTTTCTGTATTTCTCAAAATGAAACCTAGGAATATGGTTGTATTAATTACTTTAATTATAGATGAAAACCACGGAAGGGCGCTTTTTTATTTTCACGCGTGCACCTCTCCACTCAAATCCCATTCTCTCATTGCAATTATGATTTCGTATTTTTTCCGCCGTACAATTATTTTCTTACAGACAATTTTAGTTGAAGCCCCTGCACTTCCGGTATCTGCGAAACCAACCTTGTATTAGTTGTATGTAATGTTGGATGAACTTTAGACAAGGGCTCTAGGTCCCTATGTTAAATCTTGGACGACAATGAAGGTACATTTTGCAAATATCACAATACAGTGCTCATTATGAATTTATTTAATTACTACTTAGTACTTACTAAATTACCAGTACAGCCACCCTGCTTTCACCTAGCTATCACTATATATACACACCAGACCTTTGGGTTTTTTCAGAGCATATCCTCCCATTCTATACTCCCATATCTGCCACCTGTCAGTCCTCTTTTGCTAAAATGGGAGAAGCTGTGGCTTGAAGGTGTATGCCACAATGGAAGCAAAGGATTATGTAACCCATCCAAAGAAGGGATTGGAGAAGGTGTGACTGGTTTGAGGAAGAAGAAATTGACAAGAGATGTACAAGTGTATCTTATGCCTTTGAATTGGTGAGCACTCAACATCTCATTCCCATCTCCCTTCAGTTTTTTATTTTTATTTTTTATTTTATAATTTCATATGGCACTGCATGCGTTATATATTTTGTTCATGCAAGAATGCAATTGGAAGGATTTTTTTTTCCCGGTTGGCTTATTTATATATAAATTATCTTTAAGTGAATCTAAGATAATGATTTTCATTTATTTTATGGATACTTCTTTGAATTTTCCCAATGAGTCAATAAGGGTACATAAATATACGTACCATAAGAAGCACCTAACTTAAATCATTAATTTGCAATTTTATTCACTTCTTAAAAGGAAATTTCTATTGATCCTTTAACTGCATATGCATCATAAAATATTTATAAACTAAACAGACACATTGTTTATATACGTATATATAGAGGTTGGCTAAGATCAAAGTGGTATGACCAATGTTTGGTACTACCAATTTGTTTTTGTATTTTAAAGTTCAAATATATAGTTGATCTACGTGTTCTCCATATTAAAATGTTTAGAGACCAAATTTTACATTTTTTTTTGAATTTTTACTATTTTTTATAGATTTTTGAAAATCACTATTTCATTAATGAGTTTCACCCACTTCTCAAAAAGAAAAAAAAATATATAAACAATTTTACCATAAAGTATAATACTTTTCCAAAAAAATATATACACATCTAAAAAACAGGTAAGAGACGCGAATAAGGTAAACGGACAAACTGTTATCACTCTCCTTTCTTATATTTCAAATTAATTAAGCATGTCAACTTAATTTAAAGACATATATTATATCACTAACAGCTAGTATACTAGGAAAAAGCTTAATTCTATTTTACACTAAAAACAACAAATCTTTTGATTTGATCATGCACTTTATATTAATTTACTATGCAGCGTGTTGCATGAAGGATCAAGCCACTATCAGGACATTGTGCTTCTAGATACAAAGCATTTTGGAAAGGTTAGAACAATTAATTAATTGTATGAACTGTCCTACCTAATTCACTGTACTAAGAATCATGTCTTTACAGTATAGAGATATGCATTTGCTAGTGACTCATGTTGATTAACTGGTTTCATTTAATTATTTCCTAGGCGTTGGTGATAGATGGAAAAATGCAAAGCACTGAGATGGATGAGTTCATTTACCATGAGTGCTTGGTTCACCCGGCACTTTTATTTCATCCAAAGTAAATATCATTTGCCTGTTTATAAACATGCATGGAATTAACTTCAATTCTTTCCTATATATGTTTGCAATTTAGATACACTCAAGTAATACCAAATCCATCTTCAGTTTTATATTGCAACGAATTTTTGAAATTCCAGAAATTAATTATACGTAGCTTATTTCACTTATCAGGTACTTCTCATTTTAAGTGATTAAATGAGAATTTTCTCTAGCTTATTGCACTGTTTATAATCTTCTTTTCTTTTCTGTTTTCTGTTTTACTTATTTCATCCATCCTAATCTTAATTTTTCTTTTTTACTAATTGAGTGAGGCTACGGTGCAATGCATAGCATGGATTGTATCCGTGCTACGGCTCAAAATTTGACTTTTCAAAATCCTAACGGTCGATCCGAACCGTTCAACATGATTATAAAATGAATATGTACTTGCAAACCAAATTTTACATTTTTTCGAATTTTTTTACTATTTTTTCGAAAATCACTTGATCTGAACATTCTGGACCATCCAAAAACAGCCTATCTAAAAAAATAGTAAAAAAATTCGAAAAAATGTAAAATTTGGTTTGCAAGTACATATTCATTTTATAATCATGTTGAACGGTTCGGATTGACCGTTAGAATTTTGAAAAGTCAAATTTTGAGCCGTAGCACGGACCCAATTGGTGCTATGCATAGCACCGTAGCTCACTCTTACTTATTTCGTACATCTAAATTGGGCAAGTTGAATTTTGAATATGTTATTCTTGCTACTTGGTAATTTCTTCAGAATCACTGAAGAACAGTAGCACATCGTTGCACTTTTGCAATTTTGTATTGATCTTGTAAATTTACACACCCTAGTTTACCAATATCATTGGGTTTGTTTCTTATGTACTTCGATTTATGCACACTAATGAGTGGTAACCATCACACGTCATATAGTCTGTCTTCTCTGTTTACTACTATGGGAACGAATTAATTAAGTTAATATCAATTAACATTCAATGTCTGTCTCAAAAAATTAACATTCATTGTGTCTTTTTACTTATTTATGATACTTTTAAACACAAAGATATCTTCTACTCTAAATTTTAACCTTGTTTGTTTTAATTAATGTAGTCCAAAAACAGTGTTTATAATGGGAGGAGGAGAGGGATCCGCCGCAAGAGAGGTTCTCAGGCACAACACTATCCATGGTGCGGTCATGTGCGACATAGATCAGGTTCTATGACATATGATACATGCATGCATAATACATTCAATTTTTGTTTTCTTGACAGAGATTCCAGCTAGTCAGGCATGCATAACGAAATACTATTAAAAAGGTAGATAAGTTGATATCTACTATGTTGTAGTGGTGGAAAAGGTGTCAACACCATATACGAGTTGGGGACTGTCGTTGTACCTAGTGCATTCCCTCATCCAAGTCACTAAAATATAAATATGATAAACATAGGATTCTTGATACTGCGCTATACCTATATATACGGTACCGATTGGTTTGTGGTGTTTTAAGATTTGGATTGCCGATTCAATTAAGCAGTTCAACGTGATGTTCACATTCAATCTGTAAAAAACATATTCATGTTGTAATTACCATTGAATATTATAGCTGAAAATTTTATAAGTTGCTACATATACAATGCTAGATATCAAACTGACACATACTAAGAAAAGCCTTGCATACGGAGCAAACTAATTAATTGCTAGAGGCAGCAGTGACTTGCAGCTTCAACTACCATTGTCGGTGCACTAAAAATTAAAATGAGGGCTGCAGAGTCATAGAGAAAGAAATAAAAGAAACAACAGAAGCAAAAAAATTTAGTACAATGCAACCATCATCTAAACTTCTTTGATGGCAACATATTGACAAGTTTTGTATATATATATATTAATTGCTTCAGGAGGTGGTAGCTTTCTGCAGAAGATACTTGACTGTTAACTACAAGACATTTGTCAGCAATAAACTATGCCTTGTCATCAATGATGCTAAGTACGTATATAGCTATATACTTCGTTTATTTATCTTCTTTACTTTTTCAGTTTTCACTAATTGATTTTTCTTTGTAGAATTAGATGAAGATCAAAGTACTCAAAGTCAAATATCCGGCCGCTGTTATTACCAAATCGGTTTCGAACCTTTTTAAATAGAAGTTTGTTAATTTGGTGTTCTTTAGGTCACATACCTAGAATAAACTCATTATACAATATTGAATTGCAAGTTGAATATTAATCTAAAAACAAAAATATGCAAGCTATATTTACTTTTAATGTTCAGGATATCACGCAATTCAATTGCAGTACAGTCATTATACCTGAACAAGGATCTAATTAATTCCAAAAGAATTACATCAAAATGCCAAAAAGAACTATATATCGTATCATCATCATCATAACAACAACAATAATAATAATAGTAGTAGTAATATTAGTAGTATCAGTACGTAGTAGTATTAGTATAGTAGTAATATAGTAATAGCATAATATAGTCATAGTCATAGTAGTAGTAGTAATAATTATAATAATAATAATAATATAATAATAATAATAATAATAATAATAATAATATAATAATAATAATAAATAATAATAATACATAATATAAGAGACATTGCAAAAAAATGCTGTTTTAGTGAAATTTATTTCTGATAACCTTTTAAAATGAAACAAGGTTCATAGCAGCACCACATGTGGGACTAGTCGTTTTGTTAAGAGTTGCAATGGAGACTACTATTCATAAACTTTATTAAACAAAATTGCAGGGCTGAATTGGAAAAACGGCAGGAAAAGTACGATGTAATAATAGGTGATTTATCTGACCCGGTGGAAGGAGGTCCCTGCTACCAGCTTTACACCAAATCCTTCTACGAAAATGTGGTCAAGCCCAAGCTTAACGATAGGGGCATTTTCGTCACCCAAGTATATACAAATTGAACTTTTTTATTAA